>WEIS01087266.1:37695-57310 GCA_013389965.1 Todus mexicanus | reverse complement strand
ACTACTTAAGTCTTCCATTATAGTGTAATAGGATAAGAGAGATGGAGAGGAAAAACACATGATAAAGTGTCCTTATAACTACCGTGATTTTGCTTTTTGCTTTTTGTATTTTCAGTTTCATAGATTCTCCCATCTGTTTTAACTCTCTGGACATGTTTTTGAAGTTTTTAGATCTGAATCTACCTGCTTGTAACTTCTCTCTTCTTCTTCGTCTTCCTTAAAAGAGGTAACGATCTTCAAGCCAAGCCTTTGAAAAAATAAAATAACAGTATTAATTATTGATAATAAAATAGAGACATTTAAGGCAGATTCACTCCTGGTCTTTCACTGATTTCAGTCCTCCCCAGTAAATGGTTGAATCTTTATACATCAAAGCAGATGTCACCATCACTGAGATGTGAAAGCTCTCAAATGTACATTTCTGTAGCCCACAGGTCAGTGCTGATGAGTTGCACAAGTCTGATTCTACTTGGCTGAGCTATCAGACAAAGGCTTACTTTCAGAGCTTGTTCTGTATATGAATCCATACCCCTGAACAGTGGAAATTTTCAGTTTTCTCTCTTGCTCCCCCTCTAAATGTGATTTTTTTTTTTCTATTGGCAACACAATTCTATAGAACATTAGGTACAGTGGAAAATTTATTAGCTGCCTTTGACAAGGCAATAAAACATTTATTGGAATAAGTCATGTCTGGGGTGAAGCAAACTGCAATGGGCGGCCTCTTGTGTATGCATTTATTTTGCAGATGACAGTAAAATTGTTACCAAATAGGTTCATGTCTACAAGTGTGAAGTCTTCAGGACAGACTGCATTTTCTATCCTAGAAACAGAAGTTGCATTTCAACAGAAGGGGAAAAACGAGAGGTTTTTTAGTATGTTTAAACTGTAGAAACTCAATTATCTACAATTTCATCTTGAATCGCTGCATCAAACTGTTCTTTCCCATTATGCTTTGCCTTGGGGTGGGCTTCGGTGTCGACTGGATTAGTAGTGTGAAATGATGGGAAATTATCTCCCCTCTGCCTGATTTTGATTAGTTTTCAACTAGGGAGGAAGATAAAAGGGCTTCTTTGATAGTGGCAATACAGGAGTGGATGGATCTCGGTCAATCATGAAATGGCATCCATTTCGAAGCCGGTTGTATCTATTGGAAATGGGTCTTCACTTTCAAAGCTGTAAGTAGGGAGTAGAGTTTCTAAAGGAAATCTACAGTTTAGAAGGGAATGCTATATAGATGTTAGCTTATTTATGGACAAATTAGATAACCAGATTTCCTTGGAACAAGTATTGAGCGCCCTTGCAACTCAGCTGATCGCAGATAGTTCTTGCTTTTGTCGCTTCTTCAACCCCAAACCACTTCTGGGTTAATGCTTTAGATGTTTTCTTTACTTTCTGTTTATTGTGTTTCGACTATAGCATAACTTCTTATATTACAAACTGGATAGTGCTGCTTGATTTTTACATTTACTTTTTTGGATTTTATATGATGGCTGTCACCTGAAAGTAGCTGTCAGACAACGAGTTAATATAACCCACAAAATGATAATCACGGGATTGTTTCAGCTGGAAAAGACCTTTAAGATTGTTGAGTCCAACCATTAACCCAGCACTGCCAAGCCCACCACTAAACCATGTCCCTCAGCAGCTCATCTAAACCTTGTGTTAATTATTTTTTTCAGTGCTAATCTGGACTCGAGAAGAGTGGAGGGTAGGAATACTCCCCTTTTCTTAAAATTCTGCTTTATCTATGTTTTTAGAGAATCTTGAGGGGTTTGAATTTGGCACCCTTATGCACTTTCATCCTGTCTTACATCACTCTGCATTTTGAGGGTTTATTCTCCCCACAGATTTTAATACTGATGCATTTATGTGCCTTTCTTTTCTTTTCCGTGAGCCCTGCTCTTTTTGCATTCCAGTGTTGCACTGAGTCAAAAGCCCTTTCAGAGGTCAGATGGATCACAACAGTTTTGACATCTCTGCAGCTAAAAATAAGGTGGCTCTTGGATGTGCAGCTCCTGTTGGCTGCTGTAGAAGTTGGTCCTGTGCTCTGGAGTCAGCTTTGCAGAGTCCTGGTTCAGTGAAGGGTGGAGGAGGCCAGCGTAACAATAGAGATTTTCTCTGGCTATTGCCAGGGTGGATAGCGAACTGCTTAGATAATAGGACAGAATTTCATGGGAACATAAGGGCTGTCATACCCGGTTTATGTAGGAAAGAAAACCTTTAAAGGTGCTATCATTTAAATTGTCTATAATGCTTAAATGACTGATGTGGAAAAAACAGAGGTTTATTTTGTCTGCAGCTCTGACACGAATTCGTCCTTTAATTACCGAAGGCCAGACTGAAGGCAGGATTATCTTGCAATTATTATTACTATTTTAATCTTTCCCGTAGATATTTTTGGTGTTATTTTCCCTAATGAAATAAACCCGAGTTTCGTAAGCCCGTATTTTCTTGGTAATTTTTCCTCTGGTGATGACGCCCGAGGAAGTATTTGTTACATAATTCCCTTTTGTCTGTGCTCTATATTTTGATAACTGTCACCAAGAAGCTTTTCAAGCCGCGATCTTTTTTAAGTAAAAGAGAGGGATTGTTACGGTTATCACGGTTCCCAGCAGCACTGCACAGCCCCCTAAACTGAAGGTGCGATTTGTGCCCGTGTTGTCAGTTTGGAGCAGCACCTTACAGGTTCTGAAACATAAATGCCCTGTTGTGTAACTGCAGCATCACCATAACCAAAGATTCTCGGTCATACGCTGCTGCTGGATCTTTTTCTTTTTTTTTAACTGCCTAACCATTCTTTGCACTTTTCGATGAAAATCTAATCTGGATCTGTAAGACACAAAAGTCGGTTTTCAGCAGGGAAGACTGCCTCTAATTTATTTAAAAATCACAGCCAAGATCTTTAATATTTGATGCGTGAAGTAAGAATAGTGTGTAATCTGGTTTGTGGGGTATCCGAGCTAAGCCATGTTAAGGAAAATTACTTGGAGGGGAAAGCCTCATGAACATCGCCTAATAAAAAACAACGAATTCAGAACCCTTCCTTCCCTTTTCCTTGCATCAAAATCATTTGCAAACGCTTCCAGCTCTCTGCCAAGTAAACACATGCTGTAACTGCGTGGCATCGGATTATAACCCGCCGGGAAGATTTCTCTCTCTCTAGCACCCCTTTATTTAGCAGCATGTGGTACCTTCCCGAATCCATGCGTGCGT
This sequence comes from Todus mexicanus, assembly GCA_013389965.1. NCBI lineage: Eukaryota > Metazoa > Chordata > Aves > Coraciiformes > Todidae > Todus > Todus mexicanus. The sequence goes on along the minus strand of WEIS01087266.1, from coordinate 54,097 downwards.
TTCTGGTACAGCCCAGCTGCTGGGAGCTCGCGTTCAGGTTCTGGAAAGGCGCTGAGTTGAAGTATCCATGTGTATGCAGCTGCCTGAGAGTGACCCAGTGAAAACTGCCGGTCGAGGTATTCCTGCTTTGAAAAAGCAGCCTCCTAGCATCCGTCTTTGTTCTACATCAGTGAAGATGCACATCAGTGGAGCTGCTTGGTAACTGGAGCTTTCCCTTGACCAGTACTGTGTGTTTCTTTTTGACTTGCTTCTTTCTTACTGCCATGTCATCTCCGGGAGCCACTGAGAATACTCAGAAGAATTCACGTAGGTGGAACTTTTATTATCATCTCCGTTATTCGTCAGGTTAATTTGCCCAAGCTAATGTAAAATGCAAAATGAGATTCAAGTTAGCTTAATTAATTTCCTCCGTTCCCACCATTGCCTGATTCGTAAAGGGTGTGCTGTAAATGAGAGGTTAATGATCAACTTGATTTAGCAAATTGGAAGGAAATAGTGACTTTGTGTCTGTTTCGTCAGGGCTTTTGTTTATTGCTTTGCTTTTTGCCTGTCACTTTGCGTTCTTGTCAAGGCAACGTTAATTGGAATTAGTAAAAGAATATAAATACACATATACTTCGTTAGCTAAAATTCAGGCAGACTTGTCTAAGGGTGGGGTAATACCAGAGGATGAGGGGAGACAGAGAATTATTATCTGACGGTAAAACCGAATGTAAAAATTTAGAGCACTGAATTCATTAGTGCAGCTGCAGTCGTGCTAATTCTTAGTTTCCTGCAGATAAGTAAAATAATAAATAAATAAATGATAAGAACGTATCTTTTAAAACGAAGCCATTCGTGATACTTACATCCATGTAAGCACCCTATGTCATGCGAAATAATGTTCTTGATGATTCAATTAATAACATTTCATGCTGTTAATTGGTGACTAATTATACTTACAACTGTACATTAATTGAAATAGAACTAAGATGTGGACTTCTACTCTGATTCTTTTTATGTTCTTTTATATAACCACTGGAAGAAGGTGGGGGTTTTTTCCCATTACCATTCACGTGGATTTCTTTCAGTTGCTGTCTAGGCCCAACAGATAAGAGTAAATTAAACTAATGTATTATTTTAATAACCTGTTGGAGCATACCTTTATCAAGGCTCTATCTGTGAGCTGTAATTCTGACCACTAAATTCAATATTCACGTTAGGGAACAGTGTAAAGTTGAATATTTTGTTTCAAACAATTCATCTGATAGGGGACAACTCTTTGCATTAGCATTGCTTCAAAGTACTTCATTTATCAGGAGAGTTATTTTCCATAAATCTAGACAGAACACTTGACTGCTTGCTTAAAGATGGCAAAATTCCCCCTCTGTTCTGCTAAACATGATGTGACCGCTTTGCACTCATAGTTGTCAGTTTTGCAAGCTACATATGCATATATATATATATATAAACTACTAATCCATTGTCTTTTTTTTTTTCCCTCTTGTTGTTGTTTCCTGAAATAGAAATGGAAATATGGTGATTTTGGGGCACAGCTGTGAATCTTCCTTTTTTTTTTTTTAATTTATTTTCCTTACTTGCANCTTGCAATCATATCCTGGACAGTAGAATAGTTATTTCATGGAGGGGGGAAGGGGAGAGGGAGGGGCAGGGGCCAACCTTGGAATTCTACTTCTATAACGATTAGAACGTGTAATTGGAGAATATTTCTGAAACGTGAGCTTCAGCAATATCAGTCCTCTGACTACTGCTGGGGAGAGGTAGAAGCTTTAGTGTCAACATTAAGATTGGAAAGATTTGCACCTCGAAGGAAACCAGGCTATATATTTTTAAATCGTATTTTCTTCTATGGCTTGTTGGCAGAAAAAAAACAAGGCAATACTACAGGTGGCTTATGATATTTTTATGATCATCTCTTTGCTCACCATCTCTGTAGGCTGAGGTTAATGAGAAATTAGGAAATACTCATCTACCTGCTTGTAACGAGATTGCTTCTCTCGAACCAGAGCAGATGGAATGCTTTTTGGGATGCCGAAAAACCAAACGCTGGAGGCTCCTCTGCGGCCTTAGAGCTGCGTCTTGGTGCAAAGGAATTTTTGAACAGTTGGATAATGACAATATTCTTCCTTTTGACATGCTGCTTCTATATCGTTATGTCTTAGAGATGTAAATGTAAGTGCAGGCATTTCATCAGTCAGATTTGTAGCTAAATAAATGTACAATAATAGGTTATGTGCTTTTTATGTTTCTCCACGTGGCACTATTTCTTTCTATGGTGTTACTATAAATATTATACCATTCTGCTCCTTACAGTGCTCCGAAATAGTGGAATTGTTTTAAAGGCTGCAGTGGAAATAATTTATTCCTTCTTTATAGCATGTCCTTATATAAATCTGAGTCTCACCTTTCACAGCAGTATGTTATTAAACTACTTCTTCTGCTCAGGCTTTAATGAGGTGGATGGAAGGGGTGGATGGCTGAGGTGTGCGCATGGCCATGGAGGAATTCCAAATGTTTCTCTACTTGTGGTCAGTAAATGAAAGAAAAATGTCGATATTCTGGTAAACAATTCTGCCCGTTGTATTTATGAATGCCATATATGCCGTGTTAAATTGCATCAAGGCAGTAGAGCCAAAGCCATACAAACATAATTCTTCAATATTGTAGCTAGTGTGGCATCCTCCTTCTGATTTATTGGTTTTTACCGAACTGGTGAAATAATATTCTTTTGGAAAATGGCACTGAGCAATAAAAATAATGAACGACTTAAAAAGTAATAAACTGTTGAAAAAAATCAGTACATCATTTCTGTATGTATGTATGTAGTATTTCTAAAAATACCTGTTTCTAATAGAGTGAGTTAAGGGCAAAAGAGGTTGAGGCAGTTTGGACTGGCAGTTTCATTTTTTAATCACTTGGGTTATTCTGCGGATTAAGGCGAAATAAGAATCTTGTGAAGATGTCACTCAGCCCTTTTCTTCCTTTTATGTAGAAGCCAGCTAATGCTATTTTGATGTTGCATAAATGAGACTTGATCAAAATGTAGTCGGCTGCGTCTCATTTTAAATCAAACAGAAATGGTGCCATTTATAGGAGTAAGTTTCTGGCTTAATTAGGTGATTACGTAATCACTCCGGACCTCACGCACCAGCGTTTCCATCAGCTCACCAGGGTTTTCACTTGAATCGTCATCTTAAATCCTCATACGTTTATTATCTCTTCTCTGGTTATCGAACACTCAAGTGGCAAACCCACGCTTCGTGGAGCAGACGACTGAAAATAGATCGGGTGGTTTTCAGTGGATCTTGTGCGTTCACGTGGGTAGGAAATGGAATTGGTGGCACTTGATAAGCTCACGTTTTGTGGCTCGCTGGTGATGTGCGGATTGCAGTTTTGCAGATCCAATTCTCCTAAGCCTTAATCATAGATGTAATGCAGTTGTTCGGGGTTTTTAGAAGTCTCTTTAGGCATGCAGTGGAATTAGAAAGGTGGGCTTTTCCCCTCGGTTTTAAAGAGCGCTGTAAGATGTCCGTGTGATTAGTTTCACGTGCAGGGTAGCTTCTGGCACTTGCTGGGCAGCAAGGTCCTCGGGAAGGAATTTCAGCTTCTGTCTCCACGAACTGATGTGACTGGAGGAGCTCGATGGACGTTGGGGGTTTGGGTGACGTGTATTTTCCCTTTCTGCTTGTTGGTACGTATTCAGAGGGCTGTGCTACCAGTCACTTAGTGTGTGGTTCTCATCACACTCCAATGTATTCTGGGTGTGAAGCTGTGAGAAGGCTGACAAAACACAAAGCCAAGTCCTTGGTTTTCAGCGTATTTGGGGAACCACAACTAGTAGGAAAACCTCCGCTAGGTACAGGATGGGAAGAAGTCTGCCAGAGAAGTTTCTCTCCTGTCTCTCTGTGCCTACATATTGTTCAGGGTGCTTTTGTACTACTGAAGATTCCTCCTGCCTATTAGTGATTATTCAGCCTGATTGTCTTAAAGTTAATGAAGTGAAAGCGAATTTGATATATGGAAGAATTATGGACTAACCCTACAACAAAGGAGAAAACTGCAAAGGTTTTATCTAACACAGACCAAAGAAAGAATATGTTTTCAGTCCTGTCTCATAGGAACTTGGAAACTTTGAGGAATTCTGAGACAAAAGAAATCCAATTATTTCAGAAGGAGAGTTGTAAAATGCAAGACAATGGCTAAAGGTATTTTTAAATGCATTATTAAAAAGTCATGAATGCCTTTCAGAGAAGCCAGTATTCTTACTGGATGGTCCTCTTTGCAGTCCTTCAAAGTTCAAGATTTCAACCGAGGAGATAATTGTAATAAGACGACGACATTTTCATTTTAACAGACTTCAAAATTAGATGCTTTTATGAGTATTATGGCAATTTGCACATGTATACTGCTGCTTTTTGAATGCTTCTGTGAGCAAAGCATTCCTGAAGTATGATTCTTATGCATAAGTAAAATACACATTATGGAAATGACTCTGTTATACTAACCTGTGAGAAATTCTTGGTCTGATTCAGTTTTAATTCATTCTCTATTTTGTGCAGGCAGCAACACAAGCATGAAGGATAAGTGCTCAGAACAGATGAACCTAAAAGAAGTAAAACATGCAGGAAATAACTATAATTTTATAGATTTTTGTCCTCTGGTAGATAATAGCAAGCCAAAAAGTTCTGCAAGTTACAAGTGATGTGAGTGGAAATGATTTAGGAGGAAAAGAGTCTCTGTCATGAAGTTTCACTGGGGAAATGAACTGTTGAGATGAATTCAACTGTGAGCAGGGTAAGTAACATCCAAGGGTGGATCAATCGTGAGATTTCCAGTGGACAGCTGCAAATGAGAAGAGGTGTTAGAGAAATGATTGAGTTATGAGAAGGGAGCTTATTTCACAAGGCACCAGCAGAGCCTGGCTGGCTTGATGGAGGTGGGGGCAGGAAGACTTTTACTTGTACACACATTGAAGGAGTTAGCATCAAGAAAAAGAGAAGTCCTGACAGGCCAATTTGCGGTGGGGTGGTTTGGAGGTTTTGGTTTGTAGTAGTTGGTACGCCTTCAGCTAATTGTTAATTGTGTTAAACTGTTCTAGTATTAATTCAGCAAAGAGGCTTTCTTAAATCCTGTAAGCGCTGCAAGTACTGTCTGCCTATGCTGTGGTACTGCTCAATCTTTCATTTCGTCTGGTATCAGTTGTTTCCTGACTTACCCAAGTCATCAAGTTACTGGGCGTAGGAGTATTTGGGCAACTTCTACTGAACTCTGTTGGGCAGAAAAGTTTCTTTCATAAGCTGTCGTTTTTCTGGGTTTCTTGGAAACTGCTGCTCTTCTGTCTACAGAGCGTGAGGATTAATAACTGGGGTATAAATTTAGTCATTGATGACTAACCTGAACCTTTGTTCTAGAAATGTTGGAATTCTGTTAATTGGATCCCTGTTGCAGCGGGATCCTTACCCATCAGTCTCAGTTGTTCTTTTGATGGAGAGGCAATAGAGTGTCTGGCTGCTGCAAAGGCTGCTGTGGAGAGTTCCCTATAAAGCCACAAGACTGTAAGCAACCGTTAGCTTTGTTCAAGAGGACAAGTCTGAGGAGAATGTGGGAAAGCTTTCTGGCTTTATCATTGCCAGAAGGCAGCCACATCTCAAGTCTCAAACCCAATTTGGATTCCTTCTCAGATGACAAAAGCTCCAAATGTCACTTACTTCAAAATGCAGTGACCTCTTAAACTTAACCTGGTCTTTTCTGTGATGAACGTGCCCTTTCATATTCTAAGCATAGGGGATAGGATAAAAACTAACAGAAATATCTTTTGATTTTTACATTTCCTTTACAACTTCCATTTAAAAGCGTCTCTGTTGGCTAGGAACACCTATTTGCCATGGACAAAAATACGCTCTTTTACCCTTGGTTTTCAGTTCCATGGAGTACGTGCTATTTTCTCCATTTCATGTTTTACTAAGCTCTGTGGGAAGTGTTAGATAACTTGGGTAAACACGAGGATTCTGCCCAATGCAGCCGTGTTTTCAGAAGCGCCTTCCTTTTTTCTTCAAGTACAAGTTGCTGACCATCCCTCTGCGTTTGTAAATGGAGCGTTCGTGGACATCAGTGTGATCTCTTATGTCATGACCTAAAAAGAAAATCTAAAAAGCTGCCTGCCCTCCCTTCCAGAGTCTTGGCCAATCGCCAGAACTTTGCATTTAAAGCCCACAAGCAGTGGTACTAGGACAGTTTTTGCCTTAAAAGATAGGTGCAGTTACATGCGGATCACCGAGCTAGCATCTCTAGCGGGATGGAGACAGATTTGCTCTGACAATATAATGCGCTTTGCAAGCTTCTATTTTAAGAATTCTTTGCGCTGTGACTTTTTTAAGACTATATTGGACAAGTATTTTGTTTCTCTTTGGAGTCATGCACTTCGGGAGGCTCCAGGTTCACGCTGACATTGTTCAATTCTTCAGGTCAAGAAGCGTGTACTCCTAGAGAAGTATTACTCATGACTACGTCTAAGCGTAGCTCTTTTTCTGTTTTATGGTTCAGCTCCCTCTTATTGTTCTTTTGTGCCTTTACCTCTCGATGAGGTGCCATCCAGGCTGCGGATCACCCACGAAGGGATTTACTACGGGACTTTCTCTCTACAGAAATCTTGGAGCGATCTGAAAAACCTGAGTTTTGCATTGATCTTCAGGCTGAGGGCAGCAGGGGCAGCCAAAGTGCAGATGGCAGGTCTGGGCGCTGCCTGACTTGCTAAGCCTCAGCTCTGACCTCCAGATCTCTTCTGGAATGAGAAGGTAGCTCAGTTGCTGTGCTCTGACTGTTATTCTCCTAGCACTGAAACAAAGGTGTCATTTGTAATGACTGGGTAGTTGCGTCGCTTGTGCTTTGAGAGGCAGGGAAGGAGTCGTATGAATTTGCTATCTCAGTTTATATAACCTTGGTGACTCAGTGGATGTACGTTACGCTTCCAGTGCTGCCGATTTGACTAGCTGTCTTCCTCTCAAGCCTGTCAAATCCGTTCCTTTAGGAGAATAAATGTGAAGGGCGAAATCTTTTCAACTACCCAGGACTTCTGAAGAAATGCTTTAAATGAAATAAAATGTGAAATGCCCTGCACTGAAGTCTCACTTTAAATGTGAGCAGAGCTCACTATCTCCTGATCTGATCGTGAGGGGTGTTTGCAAATAGAGAATCATCAGATGTGCTCTATATTATTATAGCCTGGTTCCCTGTAAATATATGTTCTTTATCTTCTCTGTGGGTTTAAACGTAGCATTTCTTGGTTTGGTTTCTAAATGCATTAGTAAACGTGCACGCTTATAAAACAATCTCTCTCAGCCTTTTTACTGTTGTTTTCCCCCTCCACCCCCCCAGGCTGAGTATCATCATTCAATTTACTATTTAGAAAGCATTAAACTAGCGTTAGAAAAAGCAGGCCATCGGTCTTTAATAGCTGCTGACATGATTACAGTTTTCACTTTAAAAAATGGATTATAATAGCAGTATGCAAGTCTATCATTTCTGACCTAGTTTGAATGGTAAGTGGAATCTGCTGCTTTGCAAATTTCTCCAGCAGAATGCAATTCATTCTGGGCGTCCCACACTGACGGTGTTCGGATGTGAAATTATTCGTAATACATTTGAGTACAATGTGTTTGCACTTAGGTGTGCCCTTATAGATCTATCTTTTATTCAAATGGACTCGGGGGTGTTTTGTGCCTGGGGAGAGATTTCAATATATCGAATCAATTCATAAAAATAAACTAACGAAATGTAAATCCACATATGTTTTATTTTAAACCAGATTAATGTTGTAAAAACTCCCCTGTCCTGAATATATATATATATAGGCAAACTAGGATTTTACAGGGAACCTGATAGTTTGGATTTCTGAGTGAAAGAAAGGAACTAATTAACTGAACAACCTGCTCCAGGGGGAGGTGTCCCTGCCCATGGCAGGGGGGTTGGAACTCGATGATCTTTAAGGTCCCTTCCAACCCAGACCATTCTGTGATTCTATAATAATGAATGCTTCATGGAACTCTATACTCTTGTATATATTTTACTCTTGCTTGTGAAGAGCTAATTTCTTTCTTGAATAATGCACCAAATTTACCAATTTTATTCTGAAAATATAATTTTGCTGTATTATCAAGTCGTAGTGCTTTTTTTTCTTCCTTCTGGACCAAAATTTCAGCACTTTATAGTTAGATTGGTCTCTGTGTGATGCAGCCACCGTTTGATGTTGATACTGTTGATATATAAACACATGTATTGCCAAGGGAACTAACTTAATAAATAAGGCATGCATGAAAAATAGTTTAAAAGGAATAATATCAGCAAGCATGGTTCAAAATAGGAGGTTTCTTACCAAGCGTCTTACAGTTTTCTAGAGCATGAAATGCTAATAATGATGCTGCTCTGCTTCCTTATGCGTGCTTCAGTTCTCGTTAGCCTTGGATAGTCACTATTAGACACAGATCTGATCATTTGTAGGACAATCACAATAGGGTGAAGTTCAGCGCTTGCTGAACACCTTCTTGCTGTATCATTCATTCAGTCCTGGAGAGAAAATACTTGTACCACCACCACAGGAATGCCCCCACGGTAATTCTTGGTTGATTGCCACCCCAGCCTCAAGCCTTGCTCAAAATTTCTAGTATATTCAGGAACTGATATTGAGAGTGATGCACATTCCTGGTGTGTTTGTCTTGGAAGACCTCATGGTCATGATGTTTTTTGTTTTCCAAAGGTCTATTGTTAGCCAAGCCCCAGGACAAATCAGATTGCTTCAGTGTTAGTCTTGTGAGGAGGGTTTTCTTTAACTACTCTTCACTAGCCCATCTTGCCTGTCTCATTTATCCTTTAAAAGGCATCGCAAAGTCTGAGCATCAAATGTTTAGATCCATTAATCTTGTTTGTACCTCGCTTTCATCACATTTCACCATTTATTTAAATCATGAATTCTCGTCTTCATGACTATGAACGAAATTTTCCTTGTATGAAGCTGGTGAAGTCAAGTGTGGTGTCATCTGCTGCAGCCTTACAGCAGCAGCTCAGAGATGAGAAATACTCTGCCTCAATCTCTGTTGCAAAATCTTAAACTTCATAGTTCTTATTTCTGCGTTGGTTTCAAATGAAAATGCTGTTGGTTGCTCTCCAAAGAAGGTAACAAATCTCTTTGCCCATGGAAACTGGGTGCTGTTGGGGCTGACAAAGCAGATGTATGGTGACGGGAAGAGAGGGGAGGAAACAGGGCAGATATAATGGTGGCCTGAAGGCAGTGTTTTCCCCCTGTCATGCCGAATGTGTTGTGAACAAATAATTCATATTTAATAAAGGTCATGCTGCGTTCTAACGATATCCTTCTCTAAAATTGGTGGATGTGCAGCTTTTGAGAGACACGTTATGCAAAGGGGGGAAGAATTGGCCACTGTGTAGGAGCAGAACACCTCTGCCGCCAGTTTATCTTAATGCTTTAAAAATCAACAGTTCCATTTTCTTTTTCAGAATCGCGGTGCAGTTCTGTAGAGGCTCTTTGAATTGTTACAGGTGTCTAAACCTGTCATAAAGGTGCAGCGTGTGATTTCCATTGCGGACACCTAGTGCAGAGAGGTGCTGTTTAGAGAAACAGAGTCATAGTTAAGAAATTTAACTCTTTTTTTTTTGGTCAGAAATCAGCTGCAGGTTTACACTACGCAGGAAACGCGCCTGCATTTTGTGAGGTTTGAAGTACTCGTGACTAATTGCTGCTAACGTATGCTAAAGAATAAAATTAAAAATGAAATCAGTAGGGCCTTATACATATTCAGGAGATAAGGAAAAGACTATAAATTAAGTATTCTGTATTTCCACTTGGCCTAAAGATGAAGGTTTTTGAAATGCATACAAATAGCAGAAGTTGATTGACACAGATGTCAGGGGAATTAATTCCTCATTTTATGCTGCACAGATAGGTGCTTGTTGTCCCAAGATGTGGCAGGAGATGTTGAAGACTTGTGTGGCATCCATGCGCTGGAAAAAGAAAGGAAGGTGGGGGGAGAGGGTAAGAGAGAAAGGGAATTCATATAGATGTGTACGTTGAAAGAAATGATCTCATAGGAAGCGTGTCTTACAGGTTTCACAGTCCTAATTACATTGACTTCCCTCTCCAGTCAACCAGCCCCCTTCCTTTCTCCCTTCCCCCTCGTACGTGCTTTTATCAGCTTCCTGAGTTTCTGCTTTTTATTCACCCCTCACTGTCACTTTGATGTCCGTGCATCCTTTAGGTGGATTTTCTTTGTTTGCTTGGCTAAGATACAGTATCCTAGGTGTCATCTGTCAGCTTGTTTTTACTATCGGCGTAGGGTTTAGGCACTGATGGCCATGCAGGATGTGCTTTCTCACTCGCTTGTAATTGTTCCTACCGTCTCTTGGCTTTTTGTTCGGCAGAGCTGCTTCAGTAGAGCCTATTTCTTTGGTAACAACAGATTTCATTGCAGTGGCTTTTTGTTCTTCGTGTTTGGTTTCAAGATGGCAAAGCCTTCTGTGCCTCTGCTTTAAACTCCTTTCTCCTGGTTAGTATTGTTTTTCTCCTCACGGCTTGTTTAGTCTCTACCAGACTGGAGAAATCCAGAATCAAGTGTCATGTCTTATTTAGTAGCTCTGTTCGACAACCGGAGTTGTCAGTTGCCTTTTCCCTTCCCCATCTTCATTTCTCTTACTTTCTATCTCCTTTCCTTTCGCGTTTCTCTCTTGTTTAGTGCTCCACTGATGCATTAGTAACACCACACATCTGCTCCATCCTCTCCCTTCTTTGCTGCCTGAGTGTCTCTCTTTCTGTTACAAATACACTGAGGTGTTGGGCTAAGAACTGATGCACCCAGTGAGTTTTGTGCTGCTTTGGTGATAAATGATTTCTCCTAATAAGAAGCAAATGTAAAACTTGGAACATCAAATAACGAAAAAGTCTCAGCTGTTAATTGCTCTCATTTTGTAAAGACACAGATGACCTGGTTAATTATGTTAACCAGTGAAACTTGGCTAGCTGTATTTTCTCCCAGTAAATTAATCTGTTGATCTCAATTAATTAATCTAAAGGTATTAAGATCTTAGATCTTGCGCACCTGAGAAAAGACCTGCTAGTTTTTGCCTGTTATCTTCAAACCAGCCTAATGCAGTACTTGAAAAATTGATGTTGCGGTCATTGGAATCAGTTTGATTTGAATAGCGAAGTTTAGAAATCAATTTATCTGTCATTGCAACATGAGCAAATGTGAGGTTAACAGTACATGTGATTTCACGCCTGACGCTGCCATCGATGGCTAAGCTGCAAAAATAGTTTTGAGTGAACACAGCTGCCACGGTGGCTTTAGTGGGAGCTGACAGTGTGGTGGCTCTTGGTGCTACTCCTGATGTCAGTTCTGTGCCTGCTTCAGGAGCACAGATGAGCCCGATTCTCTTTAGAATATCCAAAGAACCCACCAGAAGAGTTTCTTCTTCAGAATCATTTGGTCTAGAAGAGTTATTTTTGTACCCAGCCACAAGTGCTTCCTTGGTGTGGCAGTGCCAAGTTGATCTAGTACCATAAAATCCAGTTTATTGTTTGGGTGAGTGCTGTGTCCAGCTCTGGGCCCCTCAGTTCCAGAAGGACCCAGAACTGCTGGAGAGGGTCCAGCGCAGAGCCACAAAGATGCTGAAGGGAGTGGAACGTCTCCCTTATGAGGAAAGGCTGAGGGAGCTGGGGCTCTGGAGCTTGGAGAAAAGGAGACTGAGGGGGGACCTCATGAATGTTTATAAATATGTAAAGGGCAAGTGTCGGGAGGATGGAGCCAGGCACTTCTCGATGGCACCCAATGATAGGACAAGGGGTAACGGGTGTAAACTAGAACACAGGAGGTTCCACTTGAATATTAGGAGGAACTTCTTTGCAGTGAGGGTGCCAGAGCCTGGCCCAGGCTGCCCAGGGGGGTTGTGGAGTCTCCTTCTCTGGAGACATTTCAAACCCACCTGGACGAGTTCCTGTGGGACTTGGTCTGGGTGATCCTGCTGCGGCAATGGGGGGATTGGACTGGAGGAGCTTTTGAGGTCCTTTCCAATCCCAAACATTCTGTGATTCTGTGGTCTACCTTGGCTTGCCACCATCGATTGACTAGTTTAGTTTGGTTGCTTTTAAAGAATGCACGGTAAAAACTTGAGCGTCCAAGTGAAAACTTGGACGCTACTGATATGTTGTGACCTGGTAGTTTCTGTTCCTATTAGTAGCAAATATTTGCTACCATACGGAATACTGGAAAATTTAAAGCATTGAGAACAGAACAAAAAAATAAACCCAGCCACACTCTTGTGTCGTGCTTTGCAGACTGTAAGGAAGGTAGGGTTTGGGTTTTCTTCAAGGTAGAAATGGGTTCCTCTTCAAGGTTTGGCCTTAAATGCTTTTAAACAAAATATACATCTCAAAAGTTGCAGAAACTGTTTGGAATTAGCAGTAAAATTATGGAAGTGCTTTGACACTATGTATAACGATGACCTTTATTCTGCCTTCATTATTTAAAGTATTAAGTTTGAACAATTTAGAACAAATCTACGAGAAGATGGCACACAAGTCAGCCAGCAGCCAGTGGGAGAAGATAACCTTTCAAAACTCTTATTTTTCTCCAAAATTATTTATCTTCATTATTTCTCAAGAACAGCAGATGAATTTCTTTCTTACAACTTTTCAATTTATAGACAGGTAGCGTTTCGCAAGTTGGAAGTTTTTTCTGGGCCTGCTTTTGGTATTTTCTGATATTTCTGGGCTATGGACCATTTATTCTGTAAAAAACAAACTGAAGCAGCAAGTGCTGCAATGCCTTGGAGTATATGAAAACTAGATGCATGGAAGAAGGCTGCAAATGTTTAATTAAAAATTTAAAGCTCAGTATCCTTCCTTTAGAGCTGCCCTCCTGAAAATTGCCTTACCTCTGAATCACAATCCGTGTCCTAACGAAACCGTTTGTCTTTCACGTAAGCCGTTTGGTTCTTAAATAAAAAATACTCGCTGGAATAAGCTCGCGGAGGGTTTATTTCTGCAGTTATCATAAGATGCCCTGTTTCTTGTTGCTCAATGCCTTCCTGTAAGAGAAAATAAGGAATTTTATCTGTGAAAATACAGTCCTGTGTTCTGAAAATGCTGCTTTCCGTTCAGCCACATTGTTCTGTTTGAAATGCAGTACGATTTCTGTTTCGGTTGTCTTCCTTTTATTGTGCCTGTATAGTTAGTACTGTCTATTTGGCTGAATTTAAAAGCGACCCATTAATTGAACAACACTTGAGTAAGAGAATCTGGTAATGTAGCTTGAAGAGATCTGTCTTACAGTGCTATAAAAAAAATCTGGAGAAGTCTTGCCGTTGCTAATGTTGCAAATTGGCTTGACTAGTAAATAGCAGCGTTACGCGTTCTATTTTTAAAAAGAATGATGGCATCTCTGTTTCACATTTGAGAACTACATAGGGATTTTTTAAATGAGCTAGTCTGTCGTAACCGATGGTGCATGGCTAATGAATGTGTATTTAAAAATTCCTCAGCTGGGAACGCATCCCTAATACCCGTCTGTTAGCAAACCAGTCCCCTTGCAGAATATTTCCTAGAAACTGGCTGCTCCTGGATGCTGGTTTGTTAGTGAGTGGTGCTTCAGATCTTGTTTTGCTAAACATCCCTACCACATGTGTGCAGTCACCACTAGGATTTCAAAAGATAGTCGGTGGCGCGATTCGTATTGGGATGTTAACTGAACGGTGTTGAACGGGACTGGGTTGGTAATCTAACAGTCCTGTTTTCTTCTTAACTTCTAAGAATGAAGAACTAAAACCAGCAGTAATGGGATATTAAAAAATCGCCATTTTTTTGCATGTATTGGAGGAGTTATTTTGACAGAAACGGAAGAGAAAGTAGACTAAGTCATCAAGAAAAAATAAATAAGCGTTCTGTTTGTGCTACTGATACAATGTTTGGCTTATGGTCTTTTTAAAGTATTACTGCATATGAAATTTTGATGTTGTAAACAAACTGCACGAGGAAGAGACTGATGCCTCTGGTGGCCCCACAGTTGTGACTGCTGGAACATTTAGGTTTGGTGGTGGTAGGTCATAGGCTGGACTCGATGATCTAAGAGGTCTTTTCCAGCCTTAATTATTCTATGATTCTCTGTTACATTTACCTTAGAATAGAAAGAAATTGCAAGAAAAAACCCAGTGCTTTCTCCTGTTTATTCCTTTTATAGTTAATCCCTGGTCCTTCTGTATTGACTGAGCCCACTCCAAACAGGTAGACACGCATGTTTTAGCGTAAGTACCTCACGTGCGTCTTTGGACACAGCGTCTGTTCCTGTTGAAATAAGGGATATATTTGTTGCTTGGTTTAAGTGTGAGATCTGGGCTCGGTTAAAAGCCCCCTTTAAGTTTTAGTCACCAGGCCCTGGATTTCTATCAGAAAACCATTGCTGATAGCCAAGGAAAAGATCTTGCAGTTGATTGTAGTTAACCGGTGCTTTCTGAACTTAAGTTTGATGACCCATTCAGATGAGAGAGGCCTGATGGTTTGGAACGGATTCTGGCATCGGATACTTCAAGTGTCATTTGAATTGGCGAAACGGTCTCCTTCACTGTTAAATAAAAGTGCTTTAAGAGTTCTGGCAGCCAGAGAAGCTTCATCGTTGTGCGGTGTTATTTGCCACACATTTGTAAAGCACGTCTGTTATAAAATAGTTTACATAATGCGTACTGAAGGCCTCACTGTCTGGAAGAGATGTGAAAAAATCCAATTCTCTTTTCAACTGGTTGGATGATTCTTTTTGTTAAAGGTAGGGGTTTTTTTTCTTTTCTCTTTCTGATTGAGCAATCCTCTCTTATATTAGCCTAAGACTTCTATTAATGTATGCATTTAAAAAACAAACCAACCCTCTTCTAGTCCGAAATATGTCACTGTCAATGTGAAGTAAGATTAGACTGAACCATTCTGAGACTGTGAATCCACAGCTCTTTCCTTTTGGCTCTGAAGCCTGTAGGATTCTGGCAGGCTCTGTCCCTCCCTCTGGAGAGGGAGGTATAAACTGCACATTCAGGTCACAGAGTCACGGAGCGGTGAGGGTTGGAAGGGACCTCTGGGGATCATCTAACCCAACCCCCCTGCTAAAGCAGGCTCACCTAGAGCAGGTTACCAAAAAGTGGTTATTCTGAAAATAGTACATGGAGTAAACCCCTCATTTTATTTTAGTTAGTAGGAAAGAAAGCAAGAATTTGTTCACCTTTTTTTTTTTTTTGAGGC
This sequence comes from Todus mexicanus, assembly GCA_013389965.1. NCBI lineage: Eukaryota > Metazoa > Chordata > Aves > Coraciiformes > Todidae > Todus > Todus mexicanus. Next base: position 38,814 of record WEIS01087266.1, on the reverse strand, counting down.
AAGATATAGCTAAGCACTGCGCGGTGTTGTTCTGCTCGGTTGTGTTTCTGCAGATGGTTAGAGTCTGGGTGAAGAAGAGTTTCACCAAAGCAAGAGTTCGGTGCTTGGTGTTATTTATTCTTGAGGACGAGTAAAAGCTGATACCTGCCAACCGATTTGCCATGTTGTGGAACCCGTGTTTTCAACATGTGCACGATGTGTTGTGACAGCAAAGCAGCATATTATCATTTATTTATGGGTCTACGCAGGCACATAATTTGATCTAGAAGGCAAATGTCTCAGGGTCGTGCAAAGGTTAAGGCTGAGCACGATTCTTTGCAGGAGCAGAAACCATTTGCCTGCCTTAGAGCCTTCCAGAGGTGGGTATCTTTTTCGGAATAGAAAATAGTCATTAAATTGTTCGATAGATGAATTTGTACTCGGATGATGGGGATGTTATTAATCTTATTTGGGACAGTTTCATGGACTTCTGCAAACCCAAATAGAATACTGCAATGCCGCGGTTTCTTTTTTAAGTACTTTGGGTTTAGATTTGCTATCGATTAGTTCTTCCATTTAAAAACAAGGATTTTTGAGGTAAGATGGAAAAAAACCCAACCCCAGTAATTGGAGAGTGCATGCATGAAGTAGAACTTCTCGTGACAGTAGACTAGGGCTGAGTCATTTGAATGGTTTTCAAGTACAATTTCTGTAACAGTGGGATATTTCTATAGTGTGTGGCTTGACTTTCAAGTCAGACCGTCTTCACAAATAAACCACTAAGCACTGGAGATATGTGTGACGTTGTTGGGTTTACTTATAGCGAAAACTTACTACCAGAATTACTGTTCTTAGCATACAAAATGGTGGATTTATAGGTGGGCAGGATACAAGCATTGAACTCAGATACTTGTTATTTTGTTCATTTTGGACTTACTTTCTGTGCTAGGGAGGTTCAGCTTAATATTATTCTTCTTTTATCACCTTTTGTTCTCTTTCAGTTGGATAGAAACCTGGCTAAAGGGGAAACGTGGGAGTTAGAAACCCCCCTCCTGTCTCCTAGAAAGACAGATGATCTAACAGACAGATGATGGACTCGATGATCTAAGAGGTCTTTTCCAGCCTTAATTATTCTATTCT
>WEIS01087266.1:25208-35374 GCA_013389965.1 Todus mexicanus | reverse complement strand
GAAGAAGGAGGAGGTGGAGGTGAAGAAGGAGGAGGTGGAGGTGAAGAAGGAGGAGGTGGAGGTGAAGAAGGAGGAGGTGGAGGTGAAGAAGGAGGAGGGAGGTGGAGGTGTTGGTGGAGGTGATGGAGGGCACTCTCACCGAGTTTGCTGATGACAGCAAACTGGGGGGGATCAGTTGATGCAGCAGTGGCAGTGTTCCCACCCAGAGGGACCTCGAGAGGCTGGAGGAGCGGACTGACAGGAAAATCATGAAATTCAACAGGTACAAATGCAAAGGCCTTGCACCTGGGTGGGAGAAGCCCCTGCAGCAAGACCAGGGGGATCTTGTGGGGATTGATGGAGGGAGCAGCTCTGTGGAGAGGCCCTGGGAGCTGGGCGGGAGCCAGCAGCATGCGTGGCAGCAAGGGAGACCACGGCATCCTGGGCTGTATGAAAGGGCACGTGGCCAGGAGATCAAGGGAAGGGATTATCCTCTCCTACTCAGCATGTCTCCATGCTGCATCCAGTTCTGGGCCCCCCGATACCGGAGGAACATCAAAAACCTGGAGCGAGTTCAGTGGAGAGCTGCTTGAGGCTTTGATACCTTCAGTGAAAGCAGCAAGCCCTGAGAAGAATCCTCGCATCCATTTTATGGTCTGGTTGAATGAGTCTGCGAAAAACAGATGAACTATAAAGGGGGGGGAAAAAAGGGCATTTAGTCTCAGCTCCAGTTTTTGTGTTCATCTCTGCCTTCCTCTCTTCAGAACAGAGACCTCTACGGATTCTAATTCCCATAAAGTAACATAATAAATTAATTGGAGGGAAGCAAATTGGTCGTGTAACAGTCTGAAAGCTCCCCAAAGGCATCCACTCGGGTGACATGACACCTTTCACGTGAGATCTAAGGGAATCTAAACAACCAGTGTTCTCAGGTACTGATTTTGGGGTTTTTTCTGTAGTCATTCTTCTCATTTATTTGTAGCCATACTTATTCAGGACATCGGTTGTGCACGACTGGAAAATCTTTTAGATTGAAGTATAAAATAGTCATTTAGCTTGTTGACTGGACGGAAATTTTAGCTTCTGCGGCAGAATTTTGATTTGTAGGAAATGTCAGTGAGGTGTGTGAATGATACCAGAAAGTGGCATCTTTTTACTTGAGGTATATGGTTATAAGCTAGTGGAATTTGTTCCTTCGGAGTTTGGATTCTTCTAGGGTCTAGTTCAAACACTTAAGACATGGAGGGGGTGGTTTTCCCAGAAATAGAGTCGATCTATAAATAAAAATACATTATAAAGGCAGTTAAAAATATTTTATCTTGAGGTCCTGGCTTTAATAAAATGAATCTTGTTATAGGAATTCAGTGTGTGGTTAGCCCAGCCTCTGGCTCCAGGAAAGTGGCAGAAATATAAATTAAGACGTGAAAACATTGACATTGTACCAAATATTGTGCTTCTGGTCTTGTCTTGATTTCTAAGTCTTTGGTGGTTTTGCCAGGCGATACACGTATGGTGATATTTTTCCTCAAAAAAAAAGGCTGAGGTGGGGGACACCTATGGGAAGAATCAGTTCTTTTCTTATTTATTTTTTTATTTTATTTCTTTCTTTATTTTCCATTGACCTTTAAGAGCACAGGGCAGCTCTTTTAATGACTGAGATTAGCTGATACACATTTCCAGGTCCCAGTAGCTGATACAGGCAGGATCCACAGGGGTGGAAGCAGGCGATGACTGTAGCTTTTTCTCCTGGCGAGGTGTTGGCAGAAGTAGAGTCATCCCCTGAAACCTCCTGCTAAATCCTCCCCTTGCTCGAGGCGGCGAGGGCAACGGAGCATCTCGGTAGGATGCGCGTACCCGGAGGCTGCCCCAGGCTGGGTGCCTGGTTCCAGGGCAGAGCTGACTTCTACGCTTCAGCGCCTGCGTATGGGCGCGATGAGCAGCTCCTAAGAGGCCAAGACGTAAGCGGCTTGTGAGGAGAAGATCAAGGCCAGGGAGAGCAGCGCTGGAGAAAATGAGGCTTTGTAGCAAGCAGAAGCTCTGCGGACGAGCGCTGCCTCTGCGCTCGGGCTTCGGAGGAGGGAGGCTGCAAGTTGGACTGTGGCTGCGAGGGAGGTGAGCGGTGGGGTGGCCGTGTGGCTGTTGCTGGGGACGCTGCAAAAGGCTCTACGTTGGCGCTTGAGTTTCCAACCTTTGAGAAATATTTTGCCTCCTTTCAGTTGTGTTCTCTTGGCAGTCACAGCTGGCGTAGAATCGAGGTCGCTTTGTATTTGGGTTATGGTGGCAAGTCCTGGAAGTCTGCAGCTAATTGTGAATTAGCATTTTCTCCGTAGTCTGGCGTGGTTTTTTTCCTGTGCACGGCAGCGTGGTTAAGAAACGGGTGCCGTTCCTGGTTCAAAGGTACGATGTTATGGTGAGAGGAAAAATGGAGTAATATTTTAAGCCTGTCAGGTCTCTGGGATGTCTGTAAGAATTTGTATGTGGACATGAACAGCGTCTGAGGGTATATGGATGGTACTTTTGTCCTTCTCAGAATTCCTTTGATGCCGACTCTATTCAGTGCTTTATAAATATGTAAAACTACGCTGGGATTATGGAGAGCATAACTCTGAAGAGCTTCGTAAAAGAAACAATACACCCATTTCTCTGTTGTTTCACGTTCGACCTCAGCTTTGTTTAGCCATCCTTAGCAGTTCTGACAACAAACAGAAACCCCACGTGTAGCGGTTTGGTTTTGCTTAGCCACACAGCTTCGATTATACCTGGCAGAGCATGAAATCGCTCAGCAAAGTTCTTGATGTGAACTCTCCGTAACTGACTCTGGAGAGCAAGCCCGTGACAACTCTTCAGCCAGCGCCTATTTTGAGTTTCTCCAGAATGTGTCAGCCCAGCAGGCAGCTGTTGCCATTTAGTGACAATTTCAGTAGTTAGCGGGACAATTTTTAGGCAAAATGAAAGAAAACCAGAGGCTGTGGCACTGAGGAAAATAAGTTGTATCGGCCTCATGTGTTGTTTGGATAGTGTCTCCATTCTGGGGTTAAAAATATCCTGAAGTAGCAATACAGAGTGCAGAACTGTCAGGAGATATTATGAGAAGGACAGGAAATTTCTGTTGTCAGCGAGAGCCGCTGGCTTTTCTGGTTCAGATTAAATAGCATTCCTGCCTCATACACAAAGTTATTACTAATGGCTTACCATTTGGGACTGTGGTAAAGAGTTGCTCCAAGGAACACAGAGTCATCCTACACTACGGTGTAATTGATAATAAAGATGTGTTGACTCAAAGGAAAACGCTTTCCTTATTATACACTGACATTTTACTTCTGAAATCTACTCTAAGAAAAAGATTTCAGCTTATTTACAGATGTTTCAGTGGATATTTGGTACGTCGGTCCAGTTTTGTGGCTCCTTTTGGCAACTATCACAGCTCAGTTGCTTCTGTGTATGATCTGTGACCTTGATTTCAGGCAGCAGAGTGAACTGATGCCCTCTGATGTTCTTGCCTGGTTTAATAAAACATGTTCTGCATTCGGATAATAATTTCCATAATGGTAAATTCTTTTAATCAATTGCCTTATTGTAAAATACTATTAACAGAACGTTTTCCCTGGAACACTGACGTGATGCTTGTCCTCAAAACCCTTACACTCTTCCCGTGTTTATCCGTGTGGGTGCCATATTGTAGCTGTGTCTGTCTGCTGTGTGAAAGCTTGGACTTTTCTTACCCAGCAGGATTTGTTGGAGCTTCCCCTAATGGGTAGAACAGCCCAGCCCAGCAGCTCTTCTCGCCGCCCTCGTCCTTTCCATCAGCAGCTCAGCCAGCAAATTCTTTTGTGTTTTTAACTGTAAGCAGCAAGCTGATGAGACCGGTTTAGGGAAACTGATGGGAGAACTCAGAGAGGAAGGGCTTCGGTTTATACATTCCTCCTAAAAAGGTTTTCTTTCCGAAAGCATATTCTTACAGTGGTCTGGCTGCAGTTAGTACTTCAGTTGCTAACACCTCATTTCATTCTCGATGTCGTTTGTCACTAAACAGCACGATTCCTTTCTTAGTACGTTCTCTGGCCAGTCGGTGACTCCTGTAGAGCAAAACAGAAGGGAACAAGTTCTGAAGATATTCAGCCTGATGCTTCTTTTCACAGAATCACAGAATATTAGGGATTGGAAGGGACCTCAAGAGATCGAGTTAAACCCCCCTGCCCAAGCAGGATCACCTAGGACAGGCCACACAGGAACGCATCCAGGCGAGTTTGGAAAGTCTCCACAGCCTCTTTGGGCAGCCTGTGCCAGGCTCTGTCACTCTCACAGTGAAGAAGTTCCTCCTCACATTGAGGTGGAACTTCCTATGCTCAAGCTCACACCCATTATTCCTTGTCCTATTGCTGGACACCACAGCAAGGAGCCTGGCCCCCTCCTCCTGACACCCACCCCTCAGATATTTGTAGGCATTGATAAGATCCCTCTCAGCCTTCTCTTCTCGAGGCTAAACAGCCCCAGTTCTCTCAGCCTGTCACCACAGGAGAGATGCTCAAGCTTTTGCTATAGGGTGAGAGAGGAACTGCTGGAGAGCCAGCATAGATCGGTACAAGCAAATTCAGTTGTCGCTCTGTTTGCACAGGCTGCCCCTCTCTGCTTGGTGTCCTATTAGTAATTCATGGCAGTTGGCTCGGCTTTTTTTGGTGTCAATATCATCATCGTCTTCTGGCGCCTTCTGCTGTGCACAGAGAAGACTCCATATATTGGGTGGTGGTGAAAACTCTGGTTGCCTTCGCAGCTCCTGTGGATATGCACCTGCACTACTTGTAGGATACTCTGCAAGGGAGTTTTCCAGTCTAATCGCACAGGCATGTGCAGGCGCACACACGTGTATGTGTATTTACATGTGTCCACAAACAAGCACACATAGGTCTCTATCTTTCCACTTGTATGTGCTGCAACATTCAAATTAAACGTATTATTTTTGTGTGTATTCTGTATTTACGATAGCAGGGGCATCAGTATCTGGTAGCTTTTTTCTTTTGGCAGAATTCTGAACTCCCGGTTATTGTCGGGATGGTGCTTTCAGGTGTTGCCGTTTATACAGTCACAAGAAATCTGTGTCTTGCCTCAAGATAAAGTTATGACATCACTTTGATGGGAAGGTTATGCTGCCCGATCTGGTGTTCTTGTCCTCTCCGTTTTAAAACGCAGTTGCAAAGCGCAGAAGCCGCTTTCTGTAACAGCCTGAGTTAACAGTCTGTGGGAACCGTCTGTCAGTACTGAACTGGTTCGGGAGCTTTTAAACTCTGAGAGTCAGGGGGATAAACGTGCAACGTTTTATTTGTTTGTTTCTTTTCCGCTCAGCTGAGCTGGATGCTGAACACGCCCAGAAGGTTTTGGATATGGAGCACACCCAGCAGATGAAGCTAAAGGAACGTCAGAAGTTCTTTGAAGAAGCCTTCCAGCAGGACATGGAGCAGTACCTCTCTACAGGATACCTGCAGATAGCAGAGAGGCGAGGCAAGTTTTAAAATACCTTCTGCATAACCCACAAACTCCTAACTCGGTGAATATTCTGGAGGGGTCAGAGCCAGCAGTAGTTGTAGCGTTTACAGGTGAAGCTTTGCAGTGTTTAAATCCTTTCCTGGCGGAACTGATACTTCAGATGAGCTTTTTAAACAAACTCTGGGCTGTAGGGGAGCTAGACACCTTAGTTAGTGAGCCGGATTCTCTGCTCGTTGTCTGAGGAAGTGCAAAGCACTGAAGTTCATCTGGAACAGCCCTTTTCTCTGCAGCTGAAGAGTGCATCCGTATCTCTAGAGATATGTATGGAGGTGGCTGCTTCTGTCCGCTAGATTTCCAAAGCCTGGAACTGCCACATGGCAGGAGGTGCCTCAGAAAAATGTTCTAAGTGCAGCTGAAAGCTCAGTGTTGTGTTTCAACACGGTTGCCAGGTGGTAGCTGTTTCCATCGTCTGCCTAACACACAGAGTACGCGACTAGGACATGGGAGATCAGATTAAGCTCTCTCCTTATAATGAGATGACTCAAGTCTGGCATCTCCTGACTATCAGAGCACAAGAATGCCGTAAACTACAGACACTTCTGCAGGGGAGGTATCCAAAATGCAGCAAAGGTAGGACCAGAAAGAAAGCAAGAGGGAGATTGTCACTCATGTGGCAGGAAAGAATGCAGAGACTCTGTCCCTGCTGCAAGACCAGTTCTGCTCTCACTTGTAATGCCGGAGCAGGGAATACAATCCAAGATTTCCAGTTCTCTGCAGAGTGTTGTAAATGCTCATCTGCAACATGCTCTGGATTGGTTGCTAGGACAGTCTTCTGAGAAGTGGGATATGGAGGTTTAAAACCCTTTGGTCTAGGAAGGAATTGAGCTTGGGTTTCCTGCTTTCGGTATAAATAGTCCACTTAGGCTAAAAGTGGGTATTGCCGCAGGTCAGTGCTGGACACACGGCTCTGTTAGAGGGTTCGGCCCCCAAACTTGCTGAACTTCAACTTCCCAGCGTAACGCGGAACCCGCGTACGTCAAAAAAACTCTTCTAATGAAAGATTTGATCCCACAGGACATGTAAAACTACAGAGCTGTAGTATAATTGCAAAAAACCCCCACGATCAAACGATAGGATTTCCTCTCGGTTCACAGGTGAACACTTTTAATAGCGTAATTGTTAAGTTTAGATAAATGATTAAACGGTTCATTGTGATGTTTGCTGTTATATCTTCAGCAACTGGAGCTAAACCTGAGTACCCCTGAATTCACTTGTTCTGTGTTTGTCCATTTTATTGCTCAAGGAACAAGCTCCTTGTCCAAGTATTTAATTCCCTTGTGAATTGTCAGTATTATATTGACAATAATAACTAATTTGCTTGACTAATTAATAACGTGAAGTCCCCATGCTGAGAGAAGCTCTTAGGCATCAGCCTGGGGTTTACAGAGCGCTGTCATTTATGAGGCTGATGGATGGAATGAAGGAGAGGAACGGCTGCTCTCTGTTAACATTAATCCTTATCTCTGGATTTCCGTGGCCCTTTGCGATGACATTTCGTGATTGTGCGTTTAAATCTGTTATATTCTTCTCTGAAAAGCCCTCCCAGTTGGGAGAACTGGAAAGGAGCGGTACCAAATGGAAAGTTTCAATCTTTGCCCCTGAGCCCCATCCTCGCGTGTCTCCGACAGCGCTGTGGCTATAAATATTGTTGCTAAAAAGGTTTTGGTTTACACAACCAGTAATGGACGTTAGTTTGACAACCAAGACTGCGCAGAGTGCTCTTGGACTTGGGCTGAGATTGCTGCTGAGCCGCTCCTGTGGGCGTGCTCCTTCCACATCTAGTTTTATCATTACTAATGCGCACAATTATAGCAGATATCGAGATCTTTATAGGTAATAACGCCACGTAGCTGACCGCCGGGTTACTCCTTGCACTCTTTTTACTACAGAACCGATTGGCAGTATGTCTTCCATGGAGGTGAACGTGGACATGCTGGAACAGATGGACCTCATGGACATGTCTGACCAAGAAGCACTCGACGTCTTTCTAAACTCAGGCGGCGAAGACAACAATATGCTTTCTCCCATGCTGGGTATGTCACTCGGAATGGCAGCGTGCTTAGAAGCAAAGAGAGAAATCACCAGAATTGCTCTAATTTGTAATGGCTGATGTTATCTCATAGAACATTACGCTTCACATAGATTGAGTATTTTTCATCAGAGGTTTTCAAAACACGAACATTTAGTTGCGGTACGAGAGAGCTTGCTGCAAAACCATGAATATTTAGTTGCAGGACAAGAGGGCTTGCTGCAAAACTACTTGATATTTCTGGACTGTCTCTTTATTTCATCTAGCGACTACAGCCTCGTGTTCTGTGTGTCACCGTCTCGATAGGTGAGGTGTTACCCACAGCTTTTAAGGTGCATTTTTCTCTCATTAAGTTCATAGAGGACGTATTTAGTAAATATCAACAGACATCTGCAGTAGTTAGGTTTTTATTTTAAAGACTCCTTTCACAGAATTTGTCCAGAATTTTGGCATTTTGAAGTGAATCCGGGCCAGTTGTATAATGCAAGATCTTCAGTGAGAGATGCTCAGAGACATGGTTCAACACAGCAGTCCATATAGATACGAAGCATGGCAGTGTTCTGGAAGCTTCTAAACAGTCATCCTGTTACTGCAGCTCTTTCCTGTAGCCTTCTTAGTGCCAGGAATGTTAGTTAAATTGGATTACGTTAATCTTAATCCAAAATTTTGTTTATGTGTTCTGATGAACAAAACCAGATTTACATTTTTGGCAAGTAGCAGCGTGAGGAGGGATCTGTTTAAAGCAGGAAATCGGGAACACGGGATATTTTATCCACCAGGGAAGTGCGCTTTCTTAATTAAAAACTTCTGTTAGTAATAAAAAGCCTTTTCCTAAAAGAGCCAAAACGAGTTTCCTTGGGGCAGATGATGAAGCTCCTTTAAACGTACTTCGGTTTCTTTTGAAAATACGTTTAGAAATATTTTTTATATAAGATACTTACAGCGAAGAGAGACTTTCAATCCTATCCAATATTTTCGGATATGTGAAGGAAAAAGTTAGTTAATAATACCCTGGGGCCATTTTCTTCCGCCCTGTGTAAAGGTGATTATTACCTGCTGTGAACATGAAAAGCTTACAGTAAGTAGCCAAGGCGCACTTCGACTGCTAAAGGTTGTCGTGGTTTTAGTGCAGAAACTAAATTCAGATGGCTGGTTCTGGATAGGCACCCAATTCACACGCTATTAAAGCTGATCATCGTTTGAGCACGCGGGGAATTACAGAACCTACGACTGCCTTCCCCTCACGGGGGCTTTGGCAGATGTTGGACCGAGCAGCTTCGTGTCTTAGCAACAAACAGCGTAACTGGATTATCTAAGCTAACAGGTGTGGTGGGTTTTGCCTAAACGGATGTAAAACCTTATTAGTCCCTGGAAAAAAAAAAAGGTATCGTTTATTCCGTGCTGTAACGGGAGTATGACAGTACGCCTCTATAGATAGCTTATATATGTTATATATATGTGCACATACACTGTAAGGTAACGTACCAGGGCTATGATGTTCCAGCGCTGTCACCATAACGCAGAGGTTGGTTGGACAGGCCGGCAGCAAGACTCGCTCACTCCTCTACACTTCCTCCTACTTGCAATCTGGCCGTTGCGGTTCAGGCAATTCACGTCCCCCTAAATCAGAAGGGATTTCTGTGCTGGCTTTATGGACCCGGCCCCCCAGTACCAAGCCAGATATGCAGGAGGCTTCATGCTCAGAAAAATGAGACGGCTTAAAGATAACTCTTCGTTTTGCTGTCAGTGGACACTGGGGTTGGTCGGGGCAAGATTTGTTGCAGTCCAGATTGTCGTGGGAACTGCCCTGCTAACAGCCGTAGCTGAGGGAGGGTGACGTGATCAGCTCATTTCCATCCTACTCTCTTGAAATCTTTTTATATCAAATCTCACAGGATTTTTAGGAGCATTTGCTACTGAGGTTACTCAGTGCTGAGGCTGGTTGCCTCAACTCTGGAGAAACCTTTGTCAGGTATAGCAGGGAGGGGAAAAAGGGCTTTATTTGGCAGAGCGTATGGGAAGAACGTTTAGATGTTTATTTCTCCCTTCTTTATTTACTGTCAGGAAGTGGCCAGAAAAGAGGATCTAAGATCATTTTGAAAATGGAACTGTCAAACCACAAACGAGCACCACAGCACTGACCTTGCTTAAAGTCTTTTTGCTTAGGATATGAAGGGAGCATAGACTGAAAATCCCATTCCCGCGCACTTGAGCTATGATGCAGCTTTACCAGAGGAATTCTTCCATGCTCTGGGCAGGAATTCGTTTTGCTTCTGCATTTTGATTTTCAGTCCAAACTGGAGATGACTATTATTGCCCATCTCCTGGTTATTTTATTTCCTTTATTTATCTTTACCCAGGTTGGGTTTTTCGTGTTGTTCTGTTGGACAGATTTTTGTCTGGAGGATTTTCCAATTGCTGACAATTCTCAGCACGTGCTGAAGTCTGAAAGGACTTCACCAAAGTCAGCGTTAGGAGGATTAAGTGCTCTTGGCTACCAGGCAAGCTGCCCATCATCAGCTGTGTCCCTTCACAGAGGCAGGACTTAATGCTCCTGCAGTCTTACCTTACTTGATCTTAAGTGTTAGCAACACTAGAACAAGACACCCCCCCCCCC
>WEIS01087266.1:7500-22031 GCA_013389965.1 Todus mexicanus | reverse complement strand
TTTTTTTTTTTTTCTTCTTTTTTTCAAAGGATGCTATTGAAGGGTTTTTTGATAAAGTAGCCAACAGCACCAAAAAATAACAGAATGGATTTCCTAATGAAATCAGGCACAGTTTTCCCACATGACTCCTCAAGGCAGGCAGTCTTTTTNTTTTCCAAACTTCGTAGCCCTTTTTTTTCTTTCTTGTTTTTTTTTCCCCCTTTTTTTTTTTTTTTCTTTTTCTTTTTTTCTTTTTTTTTTTTCTTTTTTTTTTCTTTTTTTAAAATTTTTATTTTTTTCCCCCCTCAAAACAGATGCATAGTGATGTGCTGGTAAAAGAGAACATACTCCAAATCTCCTCCTTTTGCCTACAGTTAGGAAACAAAGTCCATCTTCAGCTGCCAAAAACCTCCCAAAGAAAGTGTGTATTCTCCAATTTAAAAAATTACAAAACTCATCTTGCTGTGACAGAATAAAAGACAGCCAAAGTAAAGCGATTTCTTTCAAGTTTTTGTCTCCTATCCCTTTTCTCTCTAGAAAAAATCTGCTCACGTGACCGGAGAACAAATTAGAAAACACATCAAACTTTAACCTATCCAAAAAATGGGTTAAAAGCCTTTTCTTTTTTTTTTTTTTTCTTTTTCACAGTTACCAAAAAAGGCTATTTCTTTTTATTTTTATATTTTTCAGCCATAGGGACAATACAAATTAATATTTTATCAGCCCCTTGCCGCTTTTGAAAACAGTGAACGTACGGCAGTTGTTTAAAAAAATCAGACTGCTGTATCTATCTAGTCTAAGTACAAAAAAAATAAAATAAAATTCAACAGTTTAATGCTAAAACAAAATTAGTTCTCTAAAACCAGAAGAAAATCTTCTTTAGAGCTAGTGCAAAGACAGCTTGTATTCTACAGCAAGTACTCCAAACTATGGTATAATAATTACAAAAAATATATATAAATTGACAAAATGAGAGTGTTGGCATCTTCAGGATTAACTTGAAGCACTTTTGGATGAACTGGAGGATGAAAGCCTAGATGATGGCACGTCGACTGTCGCTCTCTTCCGAGGTCCTCTTTTTGGTGTGGGCTTGCTGATACAGTTCTCAATGCTGCCGTTTTTACCAGATACTTTTCCGCAAAATTGATTGACTAGACTGATTATTTGTTCCTGTGTAGGAAGAAGGGGGAGAGGGGGAGAAAACAAAACACAAATTAGCATCGGCTCTTTGTCGGGTGGCTTCTGGCGGGTGGAGATGTGGCGTTGCCTTTCCTGACTGAAAGCGCCTAAGTGGGAGTAAGAAAACGTCTCGTTTGCCAACTACGCGGAAGCTTCGCTCATGTACTGCTTCACTCACAACCAGATTTGTAAGAAGTTCTGTGTGCTAGTCCAGATACTGCCCTTGCTGAAGCTCTGCCCCCCTCTCACTTAATCAGCAGAGCTAGAAATGTTTTGAGCTCCGGCCACTAAGCAAGAGTGAAGCAGCTGGGCTGCAAAGTTACTTCATGAGGGTCAGAGATGTTCTTGAGCTGCAATTTCAAACCACTGCTGAACAAAGTTATAAATGCCATAAATTTCAGTCCACGCTAACATCGCTTCTAATTTACTAAGTATTTCTTCAAAATTTAAGAAAGAGATTCCACTTATTTCCTTGTGACGATGTTATCGCTGGTTTCCATCTAACGCTTTTTAGAGTCTCAGGGTGTCCAGGTGCTCTGAGCCCAGAGAGAAGGGGCCACAGGTCCCTGGCCCTGTGCTCAGCGAGGGACAGGAGTCCTTGGACTGCCCCAAGTGTCTTGGCTACATCACCGCTCCTAATCCCATTGCCTTGGGGGCTTTGCCGAAGTGCAGGGGCTGGGAGGTTTTTCTGAGCTGTCTGTCTCTTCCTAGTAAGAATGTTGAGAAATGGGTTTTGTGCAAAGTCGAAAGAGCTTCTTAATTAAGTCTACCGATCGGTTAAGCAGATTTCACGCGTGGCATTTGACATGCGCATTTATCCCTCTCTCTCCCCAAACTCTCTCCTCAAAACTTCTGTAATAACCAGTCCCTCAGTTTGCATCCCTCAGAAACGCAGAGATTTTGTGACAGCTTTTTACAATTGACAATAATTAATAATCATCATCATCCAATACTGAAGGAGTGGTTTTCTTGCCTTTCCAGTGCAGACTAAAATACCTACTTTGTAATTATGAAAACCATAACCAAAACAATTAGCCCGTGTGATTCTGCCGGAAAGAGCAGCTTTGAAAACCTCGAGAGAATTAACAGATCTGTGAAAACACGTGACGGAAGGGATGGAATAATCTCAAGAATAAGAGAAATACATTAAAATTTCTGAGTAACTTCCCGAAACTCTTCGGTGTTTACGGCATTACAGAGGCACTTCGACTGTTGTCTGGGCTGTTTAGATCTACAGCGCCTGATACCAAAACAAGAGTCGACAATTAAAAATGAACAAAGCCACAAGGGTCTGATCTTCCTCAGGCTTACTCTGACCTTTTGGGTTTCTTCTCTATCCGCATACATCAGAAAGTGCTGAGAAGCCCGTCTCAAGAAGCTACTTGCACCAGCACTGACCTCTAAGAGCTGATTCAGTAATTTCTTCCACTGCCTCACTAAGCCACAGTGGAGCCAACAGTGAAATACTTCGCCCGTCTCTATTCCCCACCCGTCCCCTCACATGCGATGGAGAAATGGAGCGGAGCTCTCTAATCCTATTTCCCTCGATTTCTTTTACTTAGATCATAATAAAGCACCTTCTTCCCCCACCAGCAAATCCCAAGCCCAGTCTCCTGCGGGCTTGGCAGGACACAGGCAGAGTCAAGTCTACTCCCGAGCTGTCAGCATGGCAAAGCTGCGCCGTACGCACCTCGTCGTAACGGTACATCATTTTCAGTCCCCGACAAGACTTCTGTTTTTCCACGTGCCGCAGGGCACACTCCAAGCAGAAGACGACATTTTCATTCTCCTGTACCACCTGCAGAGGCCGAGGAGGGGGAGAAAGAAGCGCAGTAAGCTCCAAATCGTAGCCAGGGTTGTGCTCGCTGTATTCAATTACTGTCTCGATTTCTAAACCTCTATTTTAGTTCAAGTTAGTGGAAGGAGGCGTAAACAAGGAGCGTTACACGTGGTGAAATGATTCCGATTGTGGACGAAGAAGAAAGTACAGATCCCTCTGGGAGCCCTAAGGTTGGCAAATACATGTGATTTAAAAAAACCAAAACACCAACAGTAGCGAGAGCCAAAGCTAAACCATGATATATGCATAAAGCTTTATTGTTATCTAATGTGTGTATCTTAAATATATATATAATTTTGTATGTATATATATAGAGATGTATATGAAGATTCGAGCCATTTCCCAGGACATCCAGTGTGGGATCTGACAGCCACGGTGACTTTTCGTCCCTTTCTGCTGTTCAGAGTGATAAGGGAAAGCCCTTCTCTCTATAGCAAATGGGGTAGAGATAAGAGGGGTTGGTTGGTTGCTTGCTTTTGTTAAATAAACCTCATTTGAAAGTTACTTCAAACTAGTCCTGCTTAAACAGTGGTCTGGAGAAATGTAAAATGAACGTCCCCTACCCTAGGGAGGGAACCAGCTACAGCCGAGCAGTTAACAGTTGTGTTGTATTTCCATCAAAAATGGGACGTTTATAACTAACAAACCCCAAAGATGGCAGAAAAAAGGGCTGACTCTGGCCTCGGATGCACTGTATTATGTTTGTTTAAATATCTGATCTTGGAATTAAGTGGTACGTAAGGCTGTGGGAGGGGCTCTGGGTATTTTTAGTGAAATTGCTGTATTTCTAGGTGTTCTGCGTGCAGCTGAATGTGTCACCACAGTGGTTAGCACACCTCCAGAAGCCTGGAGGCAATTACTTCTAAAAAAAGAGAAGAGTTTATGGGCGTGACGCCTATTCCTGATCAGACAGGTTGGCAAACAGCAGCCGAGCCTGACAGGTGGGATACGCCTACCCTGCTTACAGGGAAATTGTCGCAGCACGGGCTGTAGCTGCACGCCTGAGGCTCGGGGTGTGTATCTGTGCTTCTAACTCCTCCCGAGAGCTCTTCTGCCCTGACTTACTGCTACTGGCAACCCTCAGGGAACTTTGGTACCCCTCCGAGTGCAATGCAGACCTGCTCACGGGTGTCTCAGAGCGGCTGAGGGACGAGTCTATCCCTTCCTTACCATGGAGGGGAGCTAGCTGACACTAACCGTCGTCTTCTGCCACCGCTGTGTTGTGACACAAACCAAATCGACATCTCCGCGTCTCACGTGGAGCGTGTGAGATGATGCTGCAGTCCTGTGCCGTCTCTCAGATGCTTACAGCCCGTTACGGTACATTAGAGCTGGGGGGACAGTCCCCCAGCAGCGGCAGGAGATTCTACTCACCATGGAAAGATAGCACAGGTGCTGACAGATCTGACATCTCCTCTCCGACGTCTCTAACTGCAACCACTTTCGAGGCTTTTTCTTGCCATCCATCCCCGTGCTGCTGCTGTCGTGGCTGCCGTAGCGCGCCGAAGAGTGGAGACCCGCCTCGTAAAGCTGCCGCCGCTGCCTCAGCTCCGTGTCCCTGTGAACGTTTGATGCAGTTAGACCCCCGGCATCGCCTCGTACCACCGCAAAGCCGCGTAACGATCGCCCTTTTACCACCGGTCATCCCTGAAACCTGAGCTCCACCCAGCAAAGCCCTGAGCGTGGCTGGAGGTTGGTGCCGTTCCCTACGTGTGCCGAGACAGCCAGCGCCACGGAAACGCTGCCGGATTGCAAAAGCTGTCTCCGGATTTTAACAGCGACCACTGTATCAAGCCAGTGGTTCTCAAACTGCTCCACGGAGAACTGGGGACTGCCGAGTTCTTCCTGGAGGTCGACGGTTGCTGGGGGCCACGTGGAGTCGGGAGATGTGGCTAATAACGTGACCGTCATTCCTGAAGTTGCCAAAAGCCACCTTGAGGAGGAGGAGCCGTTGCTGTCAGGAGTAGCACAGCCACCTTCATCAGGAGGCAGAGGTGAAGCAAGAACCAAAGATCTGCTGCCACAAGGTGCTTCAGGGAGGAAAGGGGGAGCAGGGCAAGTGATTGTGCCAAAAGACGAAGATCTTGCTGGACACCCAGGGGAAAAAGGAAGGAGATTTCAAATAAGAATAAAGACCGAGCCCTTCGGCCGCCCTTCACCCACGGCATCTGTGCGGCAGACAACGCTTCCCATGCTGACCTACGCAGCATCAGGAGAGCAAGGTCAGGTTGAGGCTGAGTGGAAGACAGCAAGTGTGGAGTAAGTGGAGCAGATGGAAGGGGAGGATAAACAAGCTCACCACCAGATACAGCTGAAGAGGGGTGGAGAGCCAAGCCAAGCAAAAGGCATGGGCAAACGGAGCAACCAAGGCAGGTCAGGAGAGAAGGCAGCAAAAGACACACAACAAACCAGCAGAACAAAACAAAGGAGGGGGGAAGAAATACGGAGCAGTGTTCCACTTTGGTTGGCTGTTTTTACAGATTCTGTTGTTTGGGATTTTGTTTTACATAAGCAGCCACAGGAAGGACCGATATCCTCCAGAGAATTCCAACCTAAGCGTAAGAACAAGTTTGAG
This sequence comes from Todus mexicanus, assembly GCA_013389965.1. Classification (NCBI taxonomy): domain Eukaryota; kingdom Metazoa; phylum Chordata; class Aves; order Coraciiformes; family Todidae; genus Todus; species Todus mexicanus. Next base: position 16,458 of record WEIS01087266.1, on the reverse strand, counting down.
AACCACTCTGATAGAGGTCGATGTGACGGTCTAAGAGCAGGCACCAACATTTCTGTTTCACCTTTCACACTTGCAGACTTTTCCTCTTCAAGGGAAAAAAAAAAAGATTAAAAAAAAAAAGCAAAAAAAAAGAAAAAGGCACTTGGAAATTCCCCCCACAGGGGAACCAGCTGCAGGTAAAGCAGTCAGCACACCTCTTTGTATTTCTTTCTGAAACACTACAACAGCACAAGGGCTGCTTTCCCCTTCAAGATGTCACTGGGAATTTTCCAAATGCACATGCTAGTTAGTTAAATACAGTTTGTAGATTCCATTCATCAAAACTTTCTTGACATCTCGAGTACCAGTTGTCACAAACTTGAAAGATAGGTAGCAACTACATGGTGGGGAACAAAAGAGAAGATCATTACACAGGAAGCCAGGCAACATTGTATTTTCTTTTTTTACCTATCTCTTTTTTTTCTGTTGTTGCTGTTTTAGAGAAACCCTAAACACGTTTCCTTAACACCGGAGAGAAAAAAAAAAGGAGCGTGAAGGTTTTTCTCTTTAAAACATTTGAGTTCTAATGGAAGATGCGTTAGCACCCGTGCACAAGCTGCCCACATGCCAGAGGTTTAAACTGAGACAACTTTCTGCACACGAAGTGCCTTCTATGACTGAGGTACAACAATCTTACTGCTGGAGACAAGTTTTCCTGGTGCAAAACCCCTTACAGAGGTGGACTGACAGCGGCTACTGATGCCAAGAGGCTGAGGAACTGAAGAAAGGCGTTTTCAACCACTTGGCACGACGTAGCTCACTTAACGCATCAGGAGATCTTGACTCTCAGCACCAAGAATCAACATAATAAAAACCCAAGGCAAATCGTAGTGTAATTCTTTGACAGTGCCCAAAGTAGGGAATCCTTAGCATCAGAAATCCGAACCATGGGCACTCTCGTGTCAGATACAGCCACGGAAACGGCTTCTTCCATGCGTGGCTGTCTCCAAGTACGTTTGTTGGGCTATTGCTTGGTTAAGTAGGTGAAGGACGCGCGTCTGAAAGGGTTACTTACGTCATCCACCTCTGGAGTCTGTCAATGAAAACAAAATAGGTACGACAAGCCCCCAATTCGTTACCTGAGCTCTCCAAGAAGGGATGATATCGTACTCAGAGTCGGTCCGTTCTCCTTTTTCGCTTCTGCCGTTGCAATCTGATAAAGCAACTTCTCCATTGAAAATGGTTTGGCGATGCGTCGTCTCTTCATTTCCTGGGACAGAAGTTGCCAAATTAGTTCTCGAGCAAACGTGAGAATAAAAAAAGTCACCTAGAATCAATCTGATGTAGCAAAAAGCAGCCTTTGAAAACAACCAAATGTACGAGCTTTCTGTAAAACAAACGAAGCATTTATGTTTCTAACTTGAATCCAGCACCTACTTCACACTGAAGTAACGGCTGATCACGAACCAGTTGCCTGGTATCTCTGACAGGTGATTTTCTTTCAAAGTCACCAGCAGAGAGCACAAAAAGTATCTGCAGTGCGCGATGGCATTTACCCTACAAAATCCATCTGTAATGCTGCTGTCTTCCCCTAACGTGCTTTGCTGCGAAATCTAACGCAGAGGGAAGTCTGCACCTACAAAGAGAGTTGAACCCAAGTGCGAGCGTTCCAGTGCCCACATTTTTCAGGTGCACCATTGCTTGAAAATTAAAACTTAATCGGAGGAAAACCAAGAATAGGAGAGATGGAAAGAAAATGAGAAGGAGGAGGACGCCCAGGCACAGGGTGGCATCTCTTACAGTAAGATCGAGTAGGTGCTTCGGAATGGAAAAGAACCACCAGCAGCACAGGCAGATGTCAGGGGAAAGCGACAACAGGCATGAGAGGGCTGAAGTTCTGCCTGGTACCAACCCCCTCCTGCGTCAGCTTTTAGAGCTGCGTCTTTCATTCCTGTCAATGCAAACTGACTTCTGATCTTGGTAGGCGTAGCCCTTTCGATAACTCTTATGCAGGTGAATTCCTTGATTCGCTCTGCAGTCAGAAGTCATCTAGGAGTTTTCCCAGTGTCTAAAGAAGTACATTTTGGTTTATGTCATGTCTGAGAAGTTTCAACTGATGTTAACGCTGGAGCGTAACGTGCAGCTGCTGTTTCAGTTAGGAGTTAAGCCCACTAAAGCCCGCTAATCACAAACAAAAATGAGTATTTACCTTTAACCTTAAATACTTCTCACAGTTTTGTGACCCTCATTAACACTCTCAGTATTACCAGAACCCATAGATCATAAAATGCGTAATATATCTAATTATATCATCAAAAGGATTAGCAACCTTTGCTGACCAAAGCGTTCTTCAGAAGGTTCTGCTGGAGCCTGCCTGGGGTTGGAGCAGCTGCACTTTTACGAGTGCTGCGAGAAGTTCCATTGCATGCTGGATTTGCTTCGCATATTGTCTGAGCCTGTGCACGAACAGCCGCTCCGAGCCAGACCAAAAGCCCGCGCAGGCAACACGCGCAGCCAGGATAAAAGGCCACAGTGTTGGAGGAAAAAAAATCAAGGTATGCTCCTGCTGGCTGGCAGCTCAGGGACCTCCTGAGCCCCACACGGGTCTGTGCTGTGTGCAGCACAACTCGCTGGATCTGTGCGTTTGTCTGAATTTCTGAATCCATGTATGTTTTTCTTTTCCATACAGCACTGAAATACAGAGACATTTTAAAACAGCCTTGTGTTTGCTTTTCACCTGCTGCCTCAACATTTCTTTTAGTGACACATTTTTCAGTGTTACGAGAGATAAGTGAACGTTCGTATCATGATTATCATCACCCTGCTGCTTGCGATCTGGTCTGGCTATTGTGTACGTCTCCCACTCATCAACTTTCCAGGCTGCGTAGTCCTCTTACATTTAGCACAGAGGCCAATTCATACCTTTAAGCATCAATCTCCACGGTGCTTCTTCTAGTTCCTCTATATCCCTTTTGCAATTAGGGATTCAGAATTGCTCGAGAATTCAGGCTGCGGCCACCGCAAGATCCTGCACAGCACCACAGCGATGGTTCTGCTTTGCTCTCTGCTCTCTCCTTCCAATTCCTAACATTCCAAATTTATTTATTTTTTACAATTCTCTGGTAGTTCCGTAGGAATCCGAAGACCTCTTTCCTCAGAAGCAAGAGCTCGTTCAGAGCCATCACTGTCCCTGTCAAATTACGATTATTTTTTTTTTCTCCTGAGTCATTTAAAATTTATCAACCCGTTTTCTCATTTGGTGTCAGATCTTTCCGCACACCTCATAGCTTTAATTTTTGCTGTCATTACCATCCTCAGGATAAAGGATCATTTTTGCTGTTCGCTTCCCTTTCTAGATCATTTACGGATATGTTGAACTGTGCTGAGTTCCTGAGGAACACAGAAAGAGACCTCCCCACCCTGATAAAAACTAGCCACGTGTTCCCATCCTCTGCTTCTCTTTACCTCAGTTATTTCACACCCCGTAAACCTTCCCTCTCAACTCGTGACAGGTTAATTTCTTTGACACCCTTTCCTGAGGAACCTCACNATGGCTTCGCTTCAGAGCAGCACAGCCCGGTCCTGCAGCCAAAGCACCACTCGGAGGACATCAGGGGCACTTCTGGAGCGCCTCCTCCCACCTGGTTTCATCCCAAAGCAATCCAGTCTGCTCAGGCTAAGACACCTCTGACAGGAACCAGGGAGTGGCAGTTGTGTGGCGTTTTAAAGGCACCTTCCTCACCCAAACTGAAAACTTGAGGGGGATACACAGAAAGCCTCTGCCAGCATCTAGGATGGTCAGGAGCACAGTGCCAATGCCGTGCTTTTCCTATTTAAGACAGGAAGATCACCGCACGGGGATTCTGTCACTGCTGACAGAGTTAAGCCTGGCTTATTTGCCCATAAGCTCTCTCCAGTGCTGCCCAATGAGGTGACTAACTCCATCTTTCCTCTTGTATTACAGAACCAGCTAAGTCTCCTCTTTCCACCGAGTTTCTGGTAGGCCCTTGTACCAGCAAAGCCCTCCTTTCAAACCAGACCTTCCTTTCTATTTCCAAACCTCTTGGCTGGATCGCGCTCACTTAGTCCAATACTCTCTTTCCTAAATGAGTTTTACTGACTTTGCCCAGTGCCTTATTCAACAACCCCTTCGTCATTCCAAACACAGACTCTTCCACCACACCTGCAAACCTTCTCCTCACCCTTCGCTTAACATTTCCAGAGCTCTCAGGGTGCTTTTTCAAAGCCAGCAGCCTGGTGCCACGTATGGTTTAGGCGAAACCTGTCTGTCCCTTTACGCAAGCTTTACAGAAACTCTTTCATTCCAACAATCATCCCGACTGTTATAAACTGAAATCAATGCCATTTCAGATGTGGAAATACTTTTTTTTTTCCCATATATTAAAGGAGATTGAGCATTCGTTCGATACAGAAATGAAACAACATCGTTTAGTAATATCAAGAGAGTCACTCTAGAAAAAGAATCAGGTCACACTTAGCACAGAATGAAAACAAAGTTAGTGTTATCAAACAGCTGAAAAGTGCCGATATTGCTGTGGAGAATGGACAAGGCGGGAAGGTACAGGTGCTTGTCAGAGAGTTCATTTAACAGTCCGAAAGGGGAATCTTGCTCGTTACACGGAACGTCTCCTGACCTCTGAAAAGCACAATCCCGGCCGGCCTTTGAAAATGGCAAAGTGTCAAAGGGAAGGAACCAAGGAAGAATTTCCCAAATTTAAGGGAGCTCAGAACACAGGATGGTTTGAGGAGACAAGAGGGGGAAGGAAAGACATAAAAAAAGGAAGAAAAGAGCAATGCAGTAGGTGCTTCCAGAGTTATTTGGATATAAACGCGGTTCTTGTAAAGTTTGTGAGAGCTGTGACTTCAGTTTCGAAGGCAGGTTATCACAGACCGGAATCTGCTGGATTTGCAGTCAGCTTAGACTTTACCCAGTGCAAAGCTCTTAAAAATTAACCAAAAGAAACTGTTCTTCAGAATTTGAGGCACCAAGAAGAGCTTTTTAATTGCTGCATAGTGATTTCTGTCTCTTACAGGAGTGGCATTTGCACAATGTCAAACAAGCGTTCAGTAGAGCAATAAATACAGCGCACGGAGTTAATAAAATCGGGTACCTTCAGACAGAAAAGGTTAGCTCAGGATTCTCATTCCTTACCTACACATATATACAATTCCCACCTTCCCCCACCCCGAAAATAAATCTGTAATAAAATAACCTTTTATTTCAAACTAAGTTAATATACAGTCAGCGTAACCAGGCTGGAAGAATTCCATTAAACCCTAAAGAACCAAATCCTAACCGTGGACATTATTACATTGAATTATTTACTAACCACTTGGTCTGAAAGCTGTAAGTGATCATTTACTAGTGTCTCACCTATAAAACGCTACCAAAATAGCCTCTGTAACCCGTAGTGTATCTGAGGAGGTCGGGAACACAAGTAATCACAGATATTCTTTGTCCAAGAATGTGGAAATGTAGCCAAAGTCTTGCTGAGCGGACAATTCACCTGATTGTTTCTGCAGGCAAACTGCCTCGGTTGCTTGCGTGAAAAGGGAATAGGAAGGGGGTGGTTTTTATTTACATCTGAGTATGGGACGGGCTGGTCGGCGAGCCTAAGGATTTTCAGGTCGGTTAGAATTGAAATTGCCCTGATCAGCAGCTTTTCCTGAACGAAGGGGCAGAGAAAGATAAGCAATACAGCTGCAGGTATCAGCTGACTCTGCCTATCACAGGAGCTAACAAGCACAGTTAGGCTGACATTTAGATATTTGCACCTGAGATTCTAATGGTTCTAGAAAACATCACTTGGAAAAAAAAAAAAATAGTAGTTAGTAAGCATAATACAATAGATCATCATTCGCTCCGAAGGGGGTTTTGAAAAGCCTCCTCGCAAACCGCTCTGCAGGCATAACAATCTTCTGAAGTTTTCAAATATACAGAAGTTTTTAGCCGTCAATTAACAACTCAGCTGCTTTTCTGAAAACACTCGATCGTCTTATGCCTTGCAGAACCTTTTTTTTTTTAATTATTATTATTATTTCTTTAACAGTCCGCAAAAATAGACGTAGTTGCACTAGTCTCGCAAGGCTATCAAGCCTGGAATGTCTGGTTTGCTGTCGGTTTTAGATGGCAGGGGCCGTGAATCCATTTTAACTCCTTTTCTCAACTTACCTTGGCTGTTTTAAACCCCATACTTGTCCACTGGGTGGTAGCAAAGTGCACTGATTCAGAAACACTATAGCCACAACACACTTTAGACACAAAGGATCCAGGAAAACAGACAACAAACTGCCCGCTCTGCTGTACAGTACGGTGCACCCTGATCCCCTCCTTGCACAAGATTTCTGGGGAGATCTGCAAAGACAGAAAAGAGGAGGGGGAAAAAAAAAATAAAGAAAAAATATCAGAACTTGCTTTTAATAGTTAAATCTCCTTCCTCGCCGGGTACTGCCACGGGCTCTGCTCGCTTGCTCCCTTCCCTTCTGCACACACTGGAGGTTAGTGCTGGGAGGGAGAATTACAGAAGGGGCTCCTTCGAAAGCAACAGTTGAAACCATCGCTTGCCAATGGACCTCAAACACGAAGCCTCCAAACAATACTATCTACCGCTACGGGCCACTCAGTTTTCTGTCCAGATCTTGGCCCTGGATCCACCTTGCTACCGGCACTGCTGTTAGAGATGTTATCGTGGACAGCTGAGGGAGGGAGGGGGGTGTTGTTGTGGGCTCCCAGATTTATACTTAAATGGACTCAATGGAAATTGTTATCCACAAAATAAATAAAGGAGCCAAAAATATTTCGAAATCCTTTGAACCATTACGCTTCTCATATCCGTGCTGGCATCATAAAATGTCAATCATGGCTAATTGATTACAAAACACTCTCTTTGGGAGGTTAAATACATTATGGACAGTATTAAAACTGAACATTTATTGTACCGCCACATTTATTTTTGTTTCAACATTTTACCATCCGAGCCTTGTTAGAAAAATGCCATGTGGGTAAACAGCGCAAGTAGAAAGTAGCCAGATTTTAATAACAGTCTGCACTACCAGCGTAGCGCAAGACAAAACCAAAATAAATCCCCCTCACACCCCCAAACTTAACCTTCTGATTAGCCTTGGGCTCTCAAACGGGACTGCTCCTCACACGTTAACCTACCATGACATTACTTTCAAGCATTTCCAGCCCTGGAGTGCCATTGGCTTGCAGCAGGGTATGTACCACATCATCAAGTTTGTTCTCCTCCGCAGCAGGAATGCAATACCTGTTGTTTTGTCGGAGGAAAAGAGAAAGATGAACCGTGGAGTAAATAACAGTCCACAGCTACGCGGGAATGTGCAATTCAGACATTGAATTAAAAGAAAGAAATTAAACACAGGCTTTCCCCCCACACAGTTCTTTTTGGTAAAACGTCCAGGATTCACGGAAAGTTCTTTGTTTAGACCCAGCCTGATGGTGTTCACGAGAAAGCCCCAAAACAGAGATGTGAAAACTCCGTGCTCTGTAGAATTAGAGAGGAATCAGCAATAGGTCGATGTTCCTTTTAATGGCACCAAAGCAGCTAATTATGGACAGAATATTCCACCTGGTGAGCACCAAGGTACGTTCTGCTGCCTTTATCATGAAGGGTTGTCTTTATTAGCTGTGCATCAACCAAAGGATCTTTTTATTTAATAACGTTTTCTGTTCGTAACAATCAAGAAACCACAAATCCCCTTTACTATTATTACTACCCTAAGTAGCCTAAGACCTTCTTACCTCACTTACTGAACAAATCCCACATCCCTCCTCTGCCTTGCAACTAAAGACCCGACGAAGAGCAGCCAAAGCAGCAAGAGAGATTTAAAACCGTACATGCTGAGTTGCACATTCTCCTCTCCTTTAGAAGCCAAGGAAGCAGCTGTCCCCTCTGCGCTCACTGCCGGCAGCGCTCCCTACGCACAAGTGACGAGAAATAACGTCGGAGCCTCAGGACTTAGCTTCACGGAGCCGGAGAACGGCTGTTTCGCTGGATGCGGAGAGGCAATACGCTGACAACTACTTGCTACTCTTAATTTCGTGCTGTCAGAAGAAGGGTGATGGTTTACGTCCACCCAGAAGATACCTGTTCCCAAGATCTGGTAGCTGGTACCCGACGGCTGCAAACGGAGCGGCTGGTCTCTTCTCACAAGTAACTAGTGATAGAACAAGAGGAATGAACTCGAGCTGCACCAGGGGAGGTTTAGACGTGACATTAGGAAAAGCATTTTCACTAAAAGAGTTGTCAGGCATTGGAACAGGCTGCCCAGGGAGGTGCTTGAGTCACTATCCCTCAATGTGTTTAAAGGCTGTATAGATGTGGTGCTTGGTGACACGGCTCGGTGGTGGACTTGGTAGGGTAGGGTAGATGGTTGGACTTGATGATCTTAAAGGTCTTTTCCAACCTAAATGGTTCTGCGCAGCTTGGTGGGAAGCACAGCGCAAATCCTGGGACTGCCAAACCTGCCCCAAGTTGCTGCCGTGCTCTGTGATGTTGCTTTGTTTTGGATTTGTCACGTTCAGGCACGTAAAAAGCATCTCCAGGTTTATCATGAGTTGCCAGTTCACTGTAAGCAAATGAGACCTCAACCTAGAGCCCACTTGCCCCCACACCAGAGAAACACACAGAGTATTTTTTCCAACCTTGTCAACAAGAGAAGAGAATGATTCTGCAAAGATTTTGGGGGAAGGGTGCAGTTTTCTTGTCATCTGTCCGGTCTTGCCACCAATTTCATAAAGTGTTTTGCTCGCCTGACAGACCTTGTGAGGATATTTGCTTATAACACTCGCTAATATTAACTCCGTGTGCGTCATAAAGAGTTATCCTGCCTGATGAGCCTGCAGGAGGCTGCACTTCCTAGGATTTGAACATCTCGTCGCTGTTTGCTGCACTGATGATGACTTTGATTTTGTTGATCTTCAAGCCAAGAGCCAGA
>WEIS01087266.1:0-2500 GCA_013389965.1 Todus mexicanus | reverse complement strand
TCTTTCTTGGCACTGCTGCGGGAGCCATGGGGTAAGAGGATCTGATTTGGGCGTCGTCTTGAGCTATACCTAAGTTTCTGGATACCTGCTTTGACATATGTAGAACAGCAGATGCTCTGGGAAGCATCCTCTGAAGGCTTTGAAGGTAGAAGCAGGAGAACCCGCTTGCTCCTTTCAGCCTAGACATATGGTAGGCCCAGGGATGAATAATCCAATTGCCTTCCTTGCTCTAGGGCAGAAGAAACATCCCCGGGGAAGCTGTGAGCCACGAGAGCTGGCAGGCAGTGCGCGAGCTGCCGGGGCCGTACTGGTTTGCGAGCATCGCTGCAGGCAGAGACTAACATCGCTCTGCAAACGTGAACCTGAAAATATCTCTAGGCCCCTCACCAGATCTACCGCTCCTTCTTCTAACTCCGATCATATCCACTGTTTGTCCATCTGAGCAACCACAGACTTAAAACCTCCAAATAAACAAATGTTTTCTTGCTCAGACGATTACCTTAGTTTTTCAACTACGAAACAGATCTGCCAAACAACCTTAGCCTTTTCTTGCATTTAATTTATTTAAGAACTACGACCGAGAGTAAACCACAAACAGCTACACAAGCAGCTTTGGCCGCAGAGGCCAAGTCTATCACTTTGCCATGCTCCTACCGTAGTAACGTTGTCACTGCTTTAATTGAACACACCATAATTAGCTGTAAACAAAAAAAAGTTTGTGAAACGTCCAAAGCCTGGGGCCCTCTGATTCCCATAAACTTCAGATTTGGATGGTCTGCGGTAGAATAAGCAATTTCCTTCACCTTTTCATGCCCTCATCAATCACTTATCGAGGCAGCTTTTTACAACAACAACTCTCATAAAATGCAGGATCTGCACCAACAGTCGTCACACTTCAGCAGTCTTCACCGCTCGCAGACCAACACAGGCTTCCTCCTTGCAGTTACTTGCCTCTTCCTCACATCTTACACCAATACAAGAATAAGGATTCATCTTCCAAGATAAACCGTGTCTTTCCACTTTTCAGCAAGCAAGAAAAGGGGAAAAACTGAGCAGCTTAGCCCTTTAAAATTGCATATACTCATTTCTTCCTCTATCAGGAATTCAGTATCTTTTTAGTCTCCTGAAAGTTGTAACACTAAATTAAGTGGTTGAGGGGTTTTTGTCGTCTGTTTAGCTTTTTTTTTTTAATCGGAGTGATCTCATAAATTTTTCTAATGCCTGTTCAGAAAAGAATTTCAAAGGCTGTGATGGAGCTCTCTAACCAGAACGTTAAATGAATTGCTGAAAGAGTAAGACATCCTTTTCAACACCCTCAAAAATATCTCAACGGCTGCCCCGGGAGCTTCAAGCTACTGAGCAGAATCCCTGTTGCTGTGACAAAACGACAGGAAAGTTTGAAGACCAAAATTTCCTATTTCCCCTCCTGACTCTTCTCCATGGCCTCTGTGTCAGCCATGAGAGCCAACCCAGAGCATCACCACCATGCCTGGAGAGAAGGACACGGCAACACTACGAATAGTAAAGACATTAAAGCAACCATAACTAGGAGCAGAAAACAGAGATTTCACAATAGTCCCATGTGGGAAGGAGGGGCTCCTGCTCAGCAGAGTCTGAAAACGCCAATTCCTCGGCTGAAGAAAGCTCTCGCCGTGGGATTTGTGGGACAATGTCGTTTGAGGGCTGGCTAAACTCACATTGGTGTTTTCTCCCGCGTGTCCCTCTAACGGGTCTGCTAATAAAGCCTTCCGCTTGTACGCTACGGTGTTAACTGCTCCTGGAAGACTGGACGCCTCTTTCTAAAATCACGTTCCGCTTGAAGCACGTGCTGAATGCAGAAATGCCTGGGTGAGATCCTAAACACGTGGCCTGTTCATGCTCTGAAGGGTAGACTTTACAGCCTAAACAGGGCTACAGTCATATGACGTTCTCCTCCAGCCCTCAATCTACTGACGCGGGCATTTATCAAAGGGGTGGGTTGCAGGTTTTTTTGTTTGTTTCCCACGTGGTTTTTATTTTTAATTAGAATTAGCCATGTGCTTTACAAAGGAACCATTACAATCTGGGGAAACCGTGACACCAGGGCATGTTCTGTTAAACAAATACCAAATTTTCTCAGAGAGGTGTTNTGCTGCTGCTGCTGCTTTGGCAGGTGGGGAGAGCACCAGCCTGCAGGCTCAGCAATGCTCACGTCCAACAGCTTCTATGCTCAGAATAGAAGCATTGCTAGCGGGGATTGTTGGATTCATGCAGGGGCTGACGCTGTCTGTGCTGCCAGTGGGTGTTGGGCAGCAGCAGCAGCAGTTTGGGAGCTCTCAGCCTTTTGGGGGAAAGGCCTGAGGCTCGGCAGGCTCAGGCTGGTTCTAGCAGCTGCTCCTTGTGGGTTTTTTTATTTCCAAAGTCTGATTACGATACTTCTCACAAATCTCAGTCTTGCTTTCTGAATTACTCTGCAGCTTCTAAACTTTAACTTGGGACTTGGACTGGAAAAAAAAAAAAA
>WEIS01087265.1:0-16196 GCA_013389965.1 Todus mexicanus | reverse complement strand
GGCATCATGGAGACTCCACCACTGCCCTGGGCAGCCTGGGACATGCCTGGGGAACCCTTGCGGGGAACAAATTGTTCCTCAGCTCCAACATAAACCTCCCCTGGGGCAACTTGAGGCCAGTTCCTCTTGTACTGTCACTTGTTCCATGAGAGAAGAGACCAACTACCCCCGGCTCGAACCTCCTTTCACGGAGTTGTGGAGAGCCAGAAGGTCTCCTCTGAGCCTCCTTTGCTCCAAGCTCAACAACCCCAGGTCCCTTAGCCACTCCTCACCCNAATTCTGTGATTCTGTGACCTTGGAAAACACCCATTTACTAGTCAACAGGGAGCTAAAGCTCCTGTTAGCAAGAGGATTAATTGTGATCACTTGCAGTAAAGTTCATTGTCTAACAAAGGCATTAGATGGTTCACAAAGGCTTTCAAATCACCGTGGTCTAACAAAATTCACTCTGCTTCAGCTGTTCTCAGAGGCCTGTAACCTCAACACATTTTTGTGGTTTTCTTTGAAGGTAAGATAGGGCAGTTTTCCGAAGGATGAAAAATGGCAGACAGAGTCTCTGGTTTTAAACCAGGAAGGAAGATGAATCAGAGAATTACAGACTTATCCAGTCCTAGGCAAATGCAGATCCGAATAAAAAAGCAAATGATTTCCGAAACCCCGGAAAATGACAAGGAGATAGCAACAGCCAACAGATTTGTAAGGAACAAATTATGTTGAAGTAGTGCAATTTCCATCTATGACAGAGAAAGAGGCTCTGCAGAGAAGGGAGAAGTGGTAAAGATCAGCTTGATTTTAGGAAGACTTCTGTCAGAGGCAGTTGTGACATTCTCATCAAAACGTTAAGCAAACACAGGCTAGATGAAAGCTCCACCAAGGAGTTCAAAAGGTGCACTCGGGGAGCAGTTATCGACAATTCTCCGTTAGTCCAGAACAATGATTCAGACAGGATTTTGTGGGCACCTGCCCTGGGTCTGAGAGCAGTCAACATTTTTATTACTGGCTTAAAGAATGGAATGAAACGTCTGATTATTTTGTTTGCACATCAGATGAAAAGGGCTGGAAATGTTTTAGTGCTTGAACAAATTGGAGAAACAGGGAAAACCAGTATGGATTTCAGGAAGGACATATGCACACTTACGAAGTTAAGAAAAAAAAAAAGAAAGCAAGCTAAAAACACTACGAATGAGTGGCTGGGGACAAGTACAGAAGCAAATAAACTGGAAGGCAGGGACTGATGTTCTAACCTCATGACCAAGATAGAATCGTAAAATACAAATCATAGAATCATTTGAGTGGAAAAGACCTTTCAGATCATGGAGTCTCAACCGTTCCCCAAGCACTGCCAGGTTACTACTAACCCACGTCCCTCAGCACATCTCCACGGCTTTAAAACCCCTCCAGGGGATCATGGAGACTCCACCACTGCCCTGGGCAGCCTGGGACATGCCTGGGGAACCCTTGCGGGGAACAAATTGTTCCTCGGCTCCAACATAAACCTCCCCTGGGGCAACTTGAGGCCAGTTCCTCTTGTCCTCTTGTCACTTGTTCCATGAGAGAAGAGACCAACTACCCCTGGCTCCAACCTTCTTTCAGGGAGTTGTGGAGAGCCAGAAGGTCTCCTCTGAGCCTCCTTTGCTCCAAGCTCAACAACCCCAGGTCCCTCAGCCACTCCTCACCAGACTTGTGGTCCAAACCCTTTCCCAGCTTCATTGCCCTTCTCTGGACACGCTGCAGCCCTGCAAGGTCCTTTTTGGAGCAAGGGGCCCAAAACTGAACCCAGGATATGAGATCTGGCCTCCTCAGTGCCAACTGCTGAGTACAGAGGTAAGACAGACACCCTGTGGCATGCTTGAGCTCTACAGAATAAATGTATCTCAGAAGACACATGCAATACATGGTGTGGTCCACTGGCCCCCTGTCAGCCCTCAGCTGCAGCAGTAGACCCTGTTCCGAGCACTGCTGTTAGGAGCATTGTTCCGAGAACAGTGTGAAGTTACTGGGAACAGTCCAGAAGCAAGAACAAGAAAGCTGGAGGTCCAGAAACATGACCTGTGTTAGATCAATCTTACCTAAATTTGATGTTTTTCTATGATTTAGTGAAAGGTTAGAGGAATGGGCATCCCTTTAGTCTTGAGACGAGATAGCTGAGAGCAGACGTGATAGCTGCCTTCAAATGTACAAAGGGCAGTTAAAGAAAGGGAAGGAATATTTTTGTCCTTGTTCAGTGCAGGCTTAAAGTGCAACACACAGCAGTGTGGTTAAGCACTGGAGAGAGCTCTCTAGCAGGGAAGCTACTAAAGAAATTAAGATTTTTCCCAGGAACAGATGCATCCCTTGTGGAATTTTAAGAGCAGGATGGGTAACAACAATGGGACTCACGCAGGTTTCTCCTGTCTTTGTCAGGAAGGTGGGTCAGGCAACTGCACAAAACCCTTCTGTTCTGATTCTTGGTGCTTTTCGCGTTGCAGAGGAACACAGAGCGTGTGTAAACCATGATCAGGTAAGAGCCAGATAAGGTCTGGATTTGGTTATAAAGGTGCTGCCTTCCACTAAACCTGCTGATTTCTGTGTCATTCCAGTTATCCTTCAGGGTTAGTGGTGCTTCATTACCTTCAAGCTTCATTGGTAACTTCTAGGACACCTCTTTGGCTAATGTTCTAGCAAAACTTTTATACAGGTAAATGTATAATACTAGTCAATGCTCTAATGAGGTTTTCAGCTTTTTCTTCCAGGTTTTGCATTTCCTGCTCTGAATCTGTGCCCCTACATTGTTGGATGATCGTCAGTCTTTTCAAGCTCTGCTCCTGGTTCTTCTATCACTATTTCAAGACACCTACAGAGCTTCACCTGCTCATCAGTCATTCACTCTCTCTCCTGTGGCTTGTTATCACTTAACACCCTGTAGCAGTCTTAGCATAACATTAGCTCTTTTAGAAGAGAAGTACAAGAATATATCGAATATGACACTCCTACAAACGGCATAGAAGAAAGGGAGGTAGTCACAAGGGCCCAGGAATAGACTGAAAGGTCAGAGAGAAAATTTAGGGGATTCATCTGAGCGGCGAATATAAAAATCACATCAGTGTAGCTTGGGAATCAGTCACTTCATCCTGATGAAGTAAAACTCCATGAGTTGTTCCATGTAGGTACTGATCCCTCTCTGCTCACTTTAAAGGGTGTCCAGGGTGAGCTGTTCATAGTCAATCATACTCACTTAAGTCATCTTGCATTTGGTTCGCTTAACGGTACAAAGAGTCCTACGAGAAGATGTACTGTATTATGGTAGCTCACCCATGCTTCTGTCCTAGCACCCAGTACATATAATATTTCTTACGAGCGCTCAGAGACAAGACAAAGGTAAAATTAGTGTCCTTTATGTTCTTCTATTTGGAAGGAATATGTATTTCTTCCTTCTCCAAAACTGTGTCACAAAATATCTGTCGGTAGAGTCTTCCCTGAAGTAGACATGAAGAGGTGTGTAATCTAGTCTATGCAGAAACACCCACCTCAAGAAACCAGGTAAGTAAAGACACTGTTTAGACCAGCCAGCTCATACTTCACAACCATACAGCTGAGACCTGAGACCAACTGGAAACAACCCAACCACCCAATTTTTTTTCATCAGAATTTCAAAATATGTTGGAGTTAAAATATTCCCTGGAAATGGCTTCAAGTAAAGGAAACATCAGTGAGACTCCCACAGGTTTCAAACCTTCTCCTTGTTTCTCTTCTGCTTCTCAGTAGGCTGCTGGAATACCAAGGCATCCAGACTCCTTTTCTACAGGCTGGTAGGGGAATGGGCATGGACACCAAGGATTTCTGGCTCCACCAGTCCCTGTCAGCTTGCCGCCCAAGCCCACTGCACAATGGTTCTCTGGGGAAGTTTTAGTGTCTGTTAAGTTCTTAATTTGCTTATTTTCTTTGTGTTCTGAAACACAGCAAAACTAGAATTTGAAGCAGCTGCACAAACTCGAATTGCTTTTCTCCACTGGCAGTTTCCACCACCACCCACCCCCCCAAAAAAACCCAAAAGAAAACCTCTTCCAGGATATTTTTGCTGGCATGGCTGTATCCATGCTGGAGTTCTTGTCTAACCTGTGTTAGAAGTCTGACATTTTTTTGAAGACGACGCCTGGCGATGCCATGCCACCATACCTCCAAGAGCAGAGGGGAGAAAAACGGAGACAGCAGGATCTGAGCTGCTCGCTGTGGAGTTTACCAAAGTAACTACTGATAACCAGGGCCAGACGTTTTCTCTTGTGCCAAAAGGGCCTGGGAACCAGACACCCAGATGATTCTGAACTGAAGGAATGTTCCTTCAGCACTAGTCTTTCTTCTCCCTAGGAGCCTCTACTAGATGGGACCAGCCCTCTCAGATAGTCCACATGCCACCCACGGCGGTTTGGTGAATGCTCCAGTCCCCTTTTCATGTTGAAAAAACCTTCTCCTGGGTTGCTGAAGGAGAAAGTCTTTTGTTTTAAAAGCCTGAGAGCTAAAAACAGGAATAAAATTACTTTTCTTTAGGATGTTTTGAAGATGTGGAGGCAGGGAAAGGAGCTGGCCTCCTGCTGCTGCCTCTTGAAATGGCTCAGCTGTGCTACTGGTGGAGGAAAGGCTAGAGTTTCTGCTCCACTTTCTTCTTTGTGATCAGAGCATCTTTTAAGACTTACAACAAATGATGCTGCCAGGAAATACTCTTCTGTTCAGCATCAGGACACTGCTGTTCTGTACAGGAGAACAGAGCTCCTTCTTATTGGTCTGGGGGTAAAGCTGATTTTTCAGTTTGACAGCAAAACTGAAAAATCAAGTGGGAAAGGGGCTTTGCTTGGATCGTGCTGCAGTATTATTTTTCTTCCTAAACCAAAAAACATTGTTCCACTCAGCATGAAATATTTCATACAATCCCAAATGAAATGTTTGATTTTCTGCACTTGTCAGAAAAGCAAAGGAAGTAAAAGGAGAGATTCACAAACATCGTGTCAAGCCCAGGGACTGCAGCTCTTACTGCTGTGAGGTCCTGTCCTCCCTCTGAAAGGTCTCACCTCCCAGGAGGACAAAGCCATAACTGCACTGGAAATCCAGTAATGTTCTCTACCCCATTCCGCAGTACGAACGTCTGTGGATTAAGAAGATGGCCCCATTCCTCACCAGCTGCCATTTTTAAATGCCCTCAGGACATCATTCCAGTTATTGGGATAAGCTGATGCATTGGCAAAGAGCTTACCATTAAAATGTATATGTGTTTAAGAATTATAATTTAAGCATGCTGTGGGAAGCAGCAATGCACAGACTATCGAAACTCAGCACTGCTGATAAACATCTAGTGTTCAGGAAATGCTGAGGCTGGGTGAAGGCTCAGTGATCAGTGTTGTATCGACACTGATGTGGTGGGCGAGGTGCGATACCGGCTCCCTGTTGTCACAGCAGTGAACTGTTCCCAGCANAACACTTGTTAATTGGCATACCTATTAAGACATAAGTCCAGCCACCCCTAGTCCCTCTAACCTCTGAGGACCGACTAGAACGCAAGGGGATTTGTCCCTTACTAAATTTACCCCCTCACTTCACGCAACACACGCAAATACTGAGGAATTATCATATACCTCACTTTTTCTTTCCAATTTCTTTAACCAGAAGCTTCCATAACAAGCAGGGAGGCATTATTTTACTTAGTGAACATCTGAACCTCTGTAAATGCAAAATTACTTAAACTGTTAGGAGAGAAGATAATGTTATGACTTCCAGTACGAACTTTACCCTTAGCTGGGAATGCCAAGGTCAAGAGAGAGCTGAAAGAAGTGTCTTTGCTTAATCCTAGCTAGCAAAGCAATACATTCATATTTAAGCCAGTTGAACAAACCCAAAGGCAATGTTTTTTAAAGATAATTAGATAGCTAAAATACACTAATACTGCCCCAACTGTCCCAACTGAAATAATCAATAAAGCACAATAACAGCTGGGAATACGAGGGGAAGACACCGCAACCCAATCAAAAGAGAACTAAAAAACTGAGAAGCCTTTAGAAGTATCTCAACAATCGTCAGTGTACATCTCTGTACTCCAAGAAGGAAAAACCTCAATTATGCCTCTGCACAGAAAGTGTAATGTTGTTCTCTGTACCTGAAGTAGCTACGGACATAACTATGATCTTTTGTTCCTAATTCACAACTGGAGAGTAATAAAGATGTCCTTAGAAAAAGAACAAAAATACGACAATGTAGCAGCGGCACAGTCTCAGGGGGACGAGACAGACCAGTATAGAGTAGTCCTGGAATGTTAAACAAGACAAACTGACCTTTCCACAGGCAGATGGACAGCACCCTTGTGACCGCTGGGGCACTGCATGCATCAGGAAACAGCAGAGCATCACTTAGACATCATTCTTGAGGATTTGGTGTGTTTGCCTGACCCAGCATCACAAGCATCAGCAGCAAAGCCTCCTCTGGTTTGATGACCTTGTGCAGTGAGTGGATGGCCATGGTCAGACAGCACTGCCAGGAACACAGCTCCAAGGGCGGAAGGGACAAGGTGGCCTCTGCAAGGCTTTGAGACTGATACAGGCTAGAAGGGTTCTCTGGAGGTCTGTGGCCCATCCTGCACTTGATAAAGACACTCATGGACTTATCTAGTGACTCTTGAAGTTTAGATTAGATATAAGGAGTAATTTCACTCCTGAACGGGTTACCAGGCATTGGAACAGCTTGTCCAGGGAAGTGGTTGAGTCCCCATCCCTGGAGGTATTTGAGTTGCGTAGACATAGTGCTGAGTGACATGTTTTAGTCAAGGTCTCCTTACTGTTAAATTAATGATTGGATAGGTGATCTTAAAGGTCTTTTCAAATCTAGGAAATTCTGTGATTCTGCGGCTAGGAAAAGATCTCCTGCAGGAAATCCTTTGTGTCAGCTCCTGGTCTCTGTTCAGAAGAACCAGTAAGTTGGAAGAGCTTCTGTAAGCAATCATTCAGCAGAAAATGTCAACAACAGTCTGGAAAGGTGGACATCAGGGCATGGCTTAGAGCAGAGAACAAGAGCGCCCTGGAAGGAGCTGAGAAGCTTCTGTTTTTCCCACCTCAACCCAGAGCAGCAGTTGTTCAAGAGGAGGCTGCTGCTGGAGCCCAGGAGTGGCATTTCCTAGGTAAGCAACACGTAAACACTCTTGGGGTTCTTCCCAATATTTATCAATATCTAAAGGGCGGGTGTCAAGAGGCTGGGGCCAGACTCTGCTCAGTGGCGCCCAGCAACAGGACATGGGGAACAGGCACCAGCCGGAACCTGGGAGATTCCATCTGAATAGGAGGAGAAACTTCTTTGCTGGGAGGGTGGCAAAGCCTGGCCCAGTGGACTCAACCTCTCTGGAGAGATCCCCACCCCGCCTGGCGCCTGAGGCCCCTGCTCTGGGAGAGTCCCAGTTCATAACGGCGGAGGGAGGGCGGGCAAAGCGCACCAAACACGCTGAGGGGGAGGAGGGGGGGGCGCCATTTTCTCGGGTCCTCAGCGCTCACGTCTCGGTGTCTGTTGGCCCATTACTGTCGTTTGTTGCTGTTGTTTCCCCTTTGATTTGTTGTATTAAACCCTCCTGATCTCCGCCCTCGGGGGTTTTTGCCTTTTTTTTTTCTTTTTCTCCTTTCCGTTGGGGTTGAGGGGGGGAGGGATGGGAGGGACCGGTGAGGGAGCGGCTGCTTGGGTTGGCTCTGAAGCGCCACAGTGACCCTGCTGGAGAGAGGGGTTTGGAGACGAGATGGTCCCCAGAGGTCCTTCCAGCCCTCACCACGCTGGGATTCAGGGATTAGGGTGGGCAGGGAACTCGTTTGCAAAGTGTTTTTTGACAGTCTGCCCCCTGCAGAGGTGACAAAGCAAATAACGCACTGAAAAAATAAATTTTGTTACTGATGGGCTCACAGAACCAGATTTCTGATGGGCCTGTGTGGAGACGTACGAAACGGAGAAAACTCAGTGTTATTAAGCAGCATTCTTTATTTCGGTGCTGGGCAGCATGGGCGATAGCCCCTCCTAACATGTGCACCGATCTAAAGCACTAGAACTCTATTTATCAAACTATTACGTACATATTCATAACATTTCCCAGAATTCGTATACGTATGCATTAAATTCTAAGAATTCATTAACATAATCTCCTCCCCTACATTGCATGCGCAGTTAAATGTGGTAGTGGTCTTTAGGTCCCCTCTGGTGGTCTTCTGATGAAGGCCTGAAGTCTTCCTCAGGATGTCCTTTTCACCTTTGGTGAAAAAAACCAGAGTTTTCCTTCCTCATTAACTGCAGAGCTGGTCCAGGCCAATTATCAGGCCTCTAAAGTCCTGGTATCTACCCTACAGGGTTAGGATGACCCTATGGGCCTCCTCCTTAATGCAGCTGTGCTCGCTATCTCAAGTTGTACCATCCTAAATCAATCCTCCCTTCCTCCAGATCTCAAGTCGTTCCATCGTAAATCACATAAATAGAAGCCAGGTCAATAGTTGAGCAAGGACCTGTCGCAGACGTGGGCTTGTCCATCAGCCACATTCCCTATCCACTGGCAGGTTGGTCCTTTGCACTAAGCCCAGGTGAAAATACAGATATAAATCGCTCTGTGATACCTCGTAGCAAGGTTATCAAGGACCTTTTCCACCTGCTGGTGAAAATAATTCTCATCCTTAGCTGCTCCTTAGGGCTAGTGCCCAGAAGCACAGGGAGAAGGGTTGCAGCACAAAGTGAGTTGGTCACAGTATCAATGGAAGATGCTTCTCTTCCTGGAAAACTGCCCGGTGAGCAAGAATGCACTGCAAGGAGACCAAAAAGAAACTCTCATCACTAAGGCAAAGAGCTTTTTCTCTCTCTCCCAGCTGTGATGGGGCCTCAGAATCCAGTGAACAGCACGGATTGCTTAGCAATTTCAAACTAATACACAAACCATAAGCATAAGCCAACATATGGACCTTACATTCTGCCATGGTTTAGCAGAGCTTAATTGGATCATCCATTTTTGCAATATTAACATATCAGGGCTGCTGCTAATCCCTTGAGAAGTCCTGTGTGTTGCAGATTAAAGCACTTTTCACAATCTGCATGATACGGTCGGCTAAACAATATTAAGAAACTAAGTCTCCAAACACTTAACTGCTAATTTAATGCAATTTCACCAAGTCTGATGCTTTCTGTGGGTGCTATTGAGATGCATGAACCCACAAGAAAATTCATCACGATAATCTATCCAAAAGAATCTAAATGTTCCAGAGGATGCCTTACTTTAGTTTTAAAATACTTCTTTTTTACTGCAGCTGGAAGTGCATTATTGAGATTTATCCTAACAGAAAGAAAAAAAAAATCTTTGAAGTATTGGCCCCTTTCTCAAAGAGTACGTAGAGTGTGCACAACAGAGTGCACTTCCAGGCTGCTTCTGGGTTCTAACCAATGACTACATTATTCAGTTTCTTGTATCTACCTCCTCAGCACAAGCAATTCTTTATTTAAAAACTGACGCCTGGGAGCAGATTCTCCCAAATGCAGATGAGTGGGCATGAATCACATGGATTCAAATCACTACCTGTTCATTGTCAAACAACAGCAAAAAGTCAGAAGAGGCTCTGGTGTAGGACAGAGTGGACAAGTCATCACACGGTGTTAATAGGCAAGGTTTGATGAATGCTGATTTGTACTATCTGTTTCTACAGTGCAGAAAATTAGCACAGAATCTAGTCACTTCTCTAAGTTCATGAAGAATGCTGGTTATCATGAGTCCTCTTTTTGGTGTAAAAAAAGAGGAAAAATCCGTAACACAAAATGTAGACATTGAACTGCTAGTTGCTGTGGTTTAGGCCCATAAACACTCTTCAGTGTAGAGAGGTGATGATTTTTTTCTAAGTGAAATTTAAAAAAACTACAACAAAAGTCATGAAAGAAAATTAACAGTAAAAACTGTTTAAAATTACCCAGGGAGGAGATCAATGAGCTGGCCACTGAGGGGAATCCAATACTCTCAGAATTTAATTCTAATTACTCTAGATTTGTGGCACTAAGTAGTCATCTCTCCTCCATCTCAAAATGCATCTTTGCTACAGATAATTAGACTGTGATAATTGTAAAGATTCCTCATGTAGTTAACTCATGTGAGCCTCTGTGGGGATAACAGTAGGACAGTATCATGGCCATAGTGGTTTAAATATGTAGGGAAATAATCCAGAAGAATGTAGTTTTTTATCACAGATACTCAACAGCCTTGTGTTTGATTGCCCTTAGTATTTTGAGACACAAATCATCATATGAATCTTTCTCAAGTCAATGTGGTGCTAATAAATAAAGGAGTAGAATACCTTTGGCTGATCAATTATCATATTGCCCTGAGCAGAGTACAAGAGCGAGACTCCCAGGGTAGAGCTTCTTCCCAGTGACAGTCACTGAAGAATGTTTCAAGAGAAGAATCCCGTAAGAATGGATAAAATACAGGGATTTTCCCCTGTTGATAGTAATTTTTAAAAAGGAAATCCTGCCAAGAAGTAGTCAGAAAATAATTAAAAGCAGTACAAAGAACAATCTTATGCTACCGTGTAAATCCGTGGCCTATTTACTTCTTGAATTTTGTCTGCAACCCTAATTTCCCCGTCTCAGAAAGACTGTTAGAAAACTGGCAGGAAAACACAGAAGAGGGCAACAGAGATGATGAAAAGTATGAAATGACATCTGTGGAAGAAAGAGGTAAATAGACCACGAATCTCCAGCTTGGAAGAGTAGCGGTTTGTAATTTCTTCCAGGAGAGTAGTTCGTCACTTATCCCAGTAAGAATCCTCCAGATATCCCATGGCAGGTTCAAAATTAGCAGAAAGGAAGAATGTCTCCATGCAGTCTGTAAATTGTCTGTGGAATTGGCCACAGGTTGTTTTCAGTGTTGGAAAATTACATGTTCAAAAGGGTTTGGACAGTTTAATGGAAGAAAAAGAAAGATCAGCTGGTCCACCCAGGCAAAAGCAGCCCTGAGAACAGCAAGCACACAGCCTCAGAGATGATGGAGAGGAAAAGGCTTTTCCTGGGACCAGACAATACTGCATGGAGTTTGTTTACATCCAGGAAATTAAAAAGGTGTCTAGAGCAAGCCTGAAAGAAAGAAAACAGAGGGCAGGAAGGAGATCTGTTAAAAGTACTTACACTTCATTTCTATCTCACTCTGGAGTTCTCTGGTTTAAAAATGCTCATTGTTCCACTGAGAGGTTTTTTTCCTCACTTCCAAGTTTACAAGCCATTCAGTATTTGGGGTGTGCTTGTTTGAAGGAAATAGTTCAGACAGATCCACCTGAAAGCTCAGATTGACCCAAGTTCCTATCACATACACTAAATTTTGAGCTTCTTACCTCTCTTGCACTGAACATCCTCAAGGGGTGACCCAACCAACAAATCAATCACATTTTATAATAGTATCCTTAGAGTTTTTAAAATTACCTTCAGGAGAATGTGGCGGGCCTCCCACTACTGATGAAAGTGTCCCGTATAACCATTACAAAAGCTCCTGCACAAAGTAACTTTTTTTTAACTCAACATACAAGTTGCAGCTACACCTTCCTTCTTTGCATCCTTCCAGAAGTCAGGAATAATGGAATTAGTCGATACCCACAGTGCATCCAAAAGAAGCACAGGAGTAGCTTAGTGAGGCTGGGCAGACATACAAAAGTCGGATGTTGAGAGCATGGTGAATCACCAGATTTTTTTCCATAAGCACTGAAATTTGGTTAGCAGATCACAGTCTGACCCCCCCATCCTTGGCCAATACCCCTTCCAGTCCATACTGCACTACAGCTCATTTGTATGATCATTCAAGGGCAAGAAGAATGGTCATGCAGGCCAATTCTTTTAGAAGGGGAGAGGTGAGCTGGGCTGTATTATCAGCTGGAAAAAGTATCAGACCTGAAGAGCAGCCCTAGGAACCAGAAAATATGACAGTATCTCCAATTTGGAAAGAGAATTTGCTGCAGCCCTGCCAGAAGTTGCCTTGAAAATGGAGAATGTTCCCATTCTGTGTGAGAGCTGATAACATCCGTCACCTTGGATAAATTGTTCCACCCAGCCTGGAGGAGCTGCCTTGCAGCTCTTCCCTGTGCTGTCCACCCACCCCAGCCCTTCTTCCTGGCACATCTGCCTGTACTTATTGCAGCACTTGCTTGCCCAGACCTTGCCAACAGAGAGGAACCACACAAGGTGTCAGATCCTCCTCACACAGGGATGGAGGATCTGCTTCTGGATGCGGCAGTAGTTGCTCCTGTGCTACCATGCAGGACTTAGGTGTATGGCTCTCCCTGCTGGGCAACAATCTCGAGGGCCCCAGAGCACAGCCTTAATCCCAACATAGTTGCCACCACTCAGCCCTTGATTTAAGCCATATGAGTCCCACTTCCTTATTTTCTATCCTCCCTGTCATTCTTCTGACATGAGCCACGTGTTGCATCCAGGGAAATGTGCTATGCTGAAAAAAGCAAGGCTGGTCATAGAAACAAAGTCCATTCTCTGACCATGGCTCAGGAGTGGGGAAAGAAACCTGGGGGAATCAGGTGTGGCAGAAGAGCCAGCGTCAGGCCCATAGCTGTGATTCATCCTCGCTGCTCTGTGCTGCACGTGCAAAAGCTGCTGCCCTTTGCTGGACTGGAGAGCTCTGCCTGTGCACAGGAAGGCAGGCAGCTCCCATGCCACCTCTGAGGTCCCTTCCCCACAGCAATGATGGATCGTGTTCAGAACAAGTGCCACTTCTCCTCAAAGGCCTTCATCTGTCAGGGGCATCGATCTCCTGCAGCCTTTTGATTTACTTGTTTAATCTAATTGAGCTGTTGGAGACAGAACCTCAGCGAGGCTATCTCTGTCCACTCCAGCTCTCCCCCTCCAGGCATGTGACTTCCCAGCACCTGCTGGGCTGTGCACTGCTGAGGCAACATCACTGACATTAAGTAATAAGAAGCTGCATTATTAATCTGACCTGCCCGGCAGGGAGACAAAGAGGTTTCCAATACAGCGAGCTGAAACCTCCTTGAAAATTCCCTGTAACGTGGGGCTAAAGAAACCTGCTTTTCATTTTTACAAAATAACTTCAACCAAGCCCTCACTCACCAGGCCCCTGGGGAATGCTGCTAGTGAGGGAGAGCAGGATTGGAAACCAATGAAGGAGCCAACTTAGTCACATATCACTACTGGGCTGTGGTTTAAGTAATTTCAGAAACTGAAGCAGCAAATCAGAGTGCAAATGCCCACAGTCCTTGCAGGAGGTTGCTGGTGTAGTATTTGTGATCCTGTATCATGTCAGGTAAGAAAAGGACATGTCTGTCTCTACCCACTTCTAGTATTGCTCCGTTCCCTTTACTCCTACCACTACCCTACATCCTAGAAAGTCCCTCCCCAGGTTTCTTGTAGGCTCCTTAAGATACTGGAAGGCCACAATAAGGTCTCCTCAGAGCTTTCTCCAGACTGAATAACTCCAACTCTCTCAGTCTGTCTTCACAGGAGAGGTGCTCCAGCCCTCTCATCATCCTCGTGGCCCTTCTTTGGACACGCCCCNCCAAGTTGTCCATCCATCAAACCCATATTTACCTGCTTGGAGACCAGGATGTCATGCGGGACAGTGTCAAAGGCTTTGCTCAGGTCCAGGTCAATGATGTCAGTTGCTCGTCCCTTGTCTATTGATGTTGTGACCTTCTCATAGAAGGCCACCAGCTTTGTCAGGCACGATTTGCCCTTGCTGAAGCCATGTTGGTTATACCAAATCATCTCTTCATTATTCTTCTGTCTCAGCAGTGCCTGCAGGAGAATCTGCACCATGATCTTGCCAGGCACAGAGATGAGACTTATGGCTTGGGAATCTTGAATCTGGGCCATATTGCACTGATGAGCTGCAGCCCAGGATGACACCTCATATTTTTTGACCTCATCATCCCCGCTCTGGGCTCCACAGGCAGGTGTAACCTGAAGCATTGTGCTGTTTACTATTAAGCACAGCTACCACTTTGCAGCCTGCAAATAGCCAGTGGGCTGCTCTGCTCTGCTCACTCAGCAGAACAGTACTACACACCAGGCACTTTCCTTTCCCCAGGGAGCTCGTGCTCCAATGTCCTGGCCAGTGATAGAGCAGTCCTCCAGCTGTCCTCTTGCAGCCAGCCCCAAATCCTTCTTTCCACAACAGCACCGGGCATTAAATCAGCCTTCCGTGCTGGAAGGAGAAAAACAGCACAAGGGAGCAGGAACAGTTTGGGGTGATTAAAGTTATTACTGGGCCGCTCAAAAGAGCACAGGGACTTATCAGCTGGCAAATGTTGGATTAAGAGGTCTCAGAGTTACCCGCTCCATGCCAAGAACCTTTCAGGCCATATGCCGAAAGGGCTTGGGCAGAGCAGGATTAATTGAAAGCAGGCTTGTGCAGTAAGTTAAAGTGAAAAATCACTCTCTAAATGAGGGAAGATCCCAGGGACTATACGGAGTGATTATAGAAGCTGGTGCTTAGCCTTTAATTCAACAGACTCTGGATTTTCTCTTTATTTATAAGGCAAAAGCCAGCCCTTCCCTCACCCCAAGCACAAAATAAATTAAGGCTGCCAGGACCCCTCAAAGCCTGGAGCAGCCAAGGTAACCCTTCAGTGTGCAAGCCAAAGGTTAGCTCATGGGGACACGGCAGATGTTTGCCATCTGAAGACATCAGGAAAATATGGTTATTGCTGGTTTGAAAGAGTCTGAGAAACTTCTGTATCTTAGAAACTGGGTCACAAGACCCACATCCACTGTGTTTGGCAGGGGGATGACTTTGCCGCAGGTTAGATGAAATGTTGAAGGAAGTGGTGGAACTGGAAAGTACGGAGACCTCTGGTAGGGATTCCCAGATCCCTGTGATCTCACTTCCAAGCTGTGTGCTGTTCTGCACTCACTAGGAATTACTTGTTTTGTTTCAAGCTGCTAAACAGGATGCAATTGTCCAGTCTACACTTCTCCTGGAGACTCGTACACTTCTGGGGTTCTTTTAGGGGGGGATGGAGAGACAATTCATGGAAGAATCCAGTACACATTGATGCTGTGTTGCAATGGCTTGAGGTCAGTCTGCTGCAGTGCATGAACTAGCACATGGCTGGCTGGAATCCACAGGTCCCCACTGCTGGGATTGTAGGTGTCATCCCAATATTGAGAGTGCTCGTGAAAGACTAGAAAGGAAGCCCTGGTCCCTCTGAAGTTACTGTGGTGAATCAAGACTCCAGAGTTGAGTGAGGAGAAAGGGAAAGGAAAACTCTGGTAGATAAACCCATCCCTGTAGCCAGAGAGCTTCCACAAAGCGCTGGAGGAGGAGCACGCCCAGGCTTCTGCACACAGCACATGTGCCCTGTCACTGTCAGCCCACAGCAGGAATGAACAGAGACACAGATCCTAAAGATCCTGGGGCATAGAAATCTTTTCTGTTGCAAGGGCCTGCCTGAGAGGATTTGGATTAGCTCAAAGTGGTGAAGAGTCTCTTCATTTCCAGGGAAACTGGCTTTTTTTTCACTCAGGCATTCAGACACTCAGGTGAACTCACTCTCTGCCAAGGAGAGGAATGCAGCAGAGACCCCCTGTTTGAGGACATACTGTCCTAGGAAGCTAAACACTCCAAGCCTCTGTCAGGGTCTCCTTCCACTATAGCTGCTGACATCAAATTTGTGACACCAGACAATCCCACTGGCTTTATCTCCCACGTGTTGCCTCAGCTGCAACGCTGGGCTCATCACAACCCTGCCTTCCCCACAGTCCTTGTCTCTGGCTCCATGGAGGAGCTGCCTGTGCAGGGGATGGCTGTGCAAATCCTGGGCAGCCAGCCTGTTCCAGCCAGCAGCACCCACCGGTTGATGGGAACCTGCAGTTCTTTACTCCTATACGGATTTCCTGACATGAGTTGTCCACATTGAGGCAACTGCATGAAGGTGATTGCCTTGCCATCATCAGTTAGGTAACTGCAAGGACTGACTCGCCAGGAGGAGGCTGGGGCAGGCTGCAGGTGGTCAAACCCTGCTCGAACCCTCCACCTCATTAGCCTCTTCCTTCTTGATTGCACTTACAATGATACAGAAGTCCTGCCCGCTTCACCCTCTCTGGAAAATGAATGCCTGGTTTCAGCCAGGTCCCCCTCTTTCCCCGCTTCCCCCATTCATGGAAGGTGACAGCAACAGAACGATCTTTACGCTGTGCTGAGCCATGTGTCAGGGGGTTGGGGG
>WEIS01087262.1:0-22561 GCA_013389965.1 Todus mexicanus | reverse complement strand
AATGCAAAGACTGGGGAGTAGAGCATCTACTATCACTCCCATGGAATTTCTGTGCGAAAGGATGCGCATTTAGACATGTCTAAGTCCTGAGAGACTACTATTTGTGCTGGAGAAGGTACAAACAGTGTCACGGTCCAGATGAGATGATCAGTATCTTCGCACGTAATGAAGGATGGCACGAGCCCTAAATAACAATCTGACTAAATACACTGAGTTAGTGCACTGTGTGTCAAAGTTTATATATAACCACACCATTAAGAAGTGTTTATCCCTGCACTGCTCCTCCATGCTAAGCAGGTGCCTTAGCGCATATTTCTGCCATTGCTGATAATTCTGCACAAACTTAACCCTCCTTGTGGTGTGGTGTTAAGCACAAATCCTTTTGTTTTATCTGGGAGGATTGTGCTATCCTCGGATATTTTCCGTGGCCGTTCTCTGTGAAAAGTTCATCGAGAGCTGTTAGACTGATAGGTAAATCACCCCAAAAGTGGTAAACTAGGAAAGAGGAGAGCAAATGTCTAGAAAACACAATATACAGGAACATTTTCATCCTTCAGGTTATGCTGTACTGTGCAAAGTGATTTACACTCATACATAGAGATCAGAAGGACAATTAATTAACTGAATCAGATGGCAAAGTTACTGGTTAACATAAATACATATGAACTGTTAAAGACACACATGCACTTCAGAGTAAGTCACTGGGTTTTTACCTGCAGGACTAGCCTGCTCTCATCATAGCGGGTCAGTTTTGTAGACAGTTGACCAACATAAGGACCAAACTGTGTCCTCTTCTGTATTACTTTCTTTGCAAATACTCCAAGAACTGTGAATAATAAAAAAAGAGACCAGTCTAATATTAATATAGACATTACAAACTATTTCTTGTATATTTACCACTGTGAAAACAAAGATAAACACAATAGAGCAGAACACAAACATTCTTCTTCTAGACAAATAATCCAGATAGATAATTCTAATAGGAAGACTCTAAAAAGGCTGTAAATATGTTTAGAGATTTAAAAAAAATGTGTAAATGGGTGAAAACTGGAATACAACAGTGCCTAAAATCCATAACAGGTTATTAAACTGAGTATGCAACACAAGTGTGTTGATACTCTTCAATCTACAAGCTGATGATATTACAGTGCTCTGCTTGCTGGCGTAATTTATGAGCTTGTTCTCTCCCAACATGAGCAGAGAGAATCTACAAAAACACAACATTAGCCATCTTAATCATTCTAGTTATTCTGCTGCCTAATACCAACGGTGTGACGCAACAGACATCTTGTCCTTCTCTTTCTGAAATGCATTTTAAGCAGGACTAATTTTAGACAGGTGGTTGTGGAAAATTTGCGCACTAAGGATGTTGTTTCCTTGTTCAAGCTTGGACATTGAAATTACCCTGTCCTTAGAAGAAGAAAACAGTCTTTCTATAACATGAACTGAAGATGCTGCAAAAAAAGTAAATTAACCCCCTGTGTTGAGTTGGCAGGGAATAGATGAGGGATGTTATTTACTGTTTTGTTTCTGACCTCCTATTGAATATGCTTTCCTGGTTTTGCATGCTTGGGAAAAAAGAGAAAAAAATACGTAATCAAGCATGGCTATTACTGTAAGATACAAACTCAACATTCATTACACTTGTACTGACTGAACATTGCTAACTGACTGTCACACCAGCTCTGCCTAATGTCCTGCCATCAGTTTATGCATCAAAGGTACTAGAAATGAGTCACAAAAACCAGTAGCTGAATGTAAGCTTTAATTGTGCTCAGCTGAAAATAAAGTAGTTTTCATACTGTTAATACCCAATGATTATGCCTTGAGTTATTCATGGAAACAAGCCAGTGTTAGTACTTTTGCCTCCTCTTTCTCAAATGTGGGGAAAAAAGCTAAAATACTTACTTTGCTGGTTTCCAGCTCGCAGCTCCAACACTCGCAAAGTGAGGTAATGAGGTAGGGTGAGACGAGCTCGGCTAGGAATAACCCTATCTTTAGCCCTGATGAGTGGTCCGTGGAGCTTGCATTCTCCTATAAGGCTTTTACCGCAATCCTCGCACCCTACAAATCCAGAAAAGGGAACCTGTTACTAAAAATGACATACTGCTCTCCAATTCAGTCTCTTCTAATTTTGTCACCTTGAGAACACATCTTGAATTGCCAATGCTTTTCTTCGCACCACTGTTCTACATTAGGTAGCAAAAAGATTATCTGCAAGCCAAAACTGATCTGGGAGGTTCGAAATAACACCTTCAGTTTATGTATTCCCTCCCGTGCGAACTGGTGGGTCCTGACCTCCAAAGATTTATACACATGTTCATTTGGAGGTGTCACAAACCGTGCCTTTGAGGACTAGGATAGCAGCAAAACTGCAGCTTGCAGCATGCACACCTATAAATCAAGATGCATGTATTTATACAGAAATCAGAAGGGCAAAGTTGCTAGTAATTCGGTAATTTGCAGAGATACAAGGAGTCCAAAAAAGATCACTGTGACTTTGTAAGCCTGCACAGACCACAAGCCCCTTGGATTACCATAAAAAAATGAGTACAATGGGTCTTACGCATCACAACTCAATTGACCATCACACCAGGGTAGCATTCTCATAGACCATGCTGCTTGTGGAAGCAAGCAAAAGGGGTATGTCACTGGTCTCCCAGTCATTAGTTCACCATGACATCTTCAGGCTGAAAACACCAACCACCCAGAGATGTCATTAATGAGAAATACATATCTGCAAACTGATTTTTCCCCAGCACAGTGGGATATTTTTGGTTCAGTGTAGCTCAAACTAGTTGCCAGGGAAACTCATACGGAGCAGCAACACAACTGAGCAGTGAGACTCTCCAGCAGGTCATCCCTGCACTGGTGTCACACAGGGCAATGGGAAAAAGAGGACTTCTTGCACAAAACCTTTTTATAGACAGTAGAAATGAAACCAGCGAGCCGACAGTACTTTACTACTGAGTTAAAGGAAAAGGATGATATTGGTCATCCATGACTACTTCGTTTTGTTTTACTTCTGAAAACTCTGCTGAGCAAGTCTATTCAGTAAGCAACAATAAGGAGCAGAGGAGGGGAACCAGAACAGTCAAGAGAGTCCAAGGGAGCCATGGGATGCTGCAATGAGACTGGGGCAGGAGAGGTGAAGCTTCTGCACAGACAGGGGCTCAGAGCCAAAGAGAGACCAAGAGAAGTGTAAGGGCTCAGAAGACATTGCCTGGAGCGACATTGGAGGTGGTATTTGAGAAAGGACAGTGGTACCATAAATGCAATATACAAGGTAGATCAAAAAGGTTTCAGACTGTAAACACCAGTAGGCACTTGACTAAATTACACACCCTGAAAGTTTAGTCCAAAATCTCCTCAAATAAGCCTGAAATGTTCCCACTGACTTCTTTGGGCTCTCCATCATCTCGGAATGAGGACGTAGATCTGCATGAGGGTCAGGCTGCAGGCACTGCAGTAGTCCCTATTTTTCAATAATTAAGGGACCATGTAATAGTTTTCTTCTGCCATGGCTCCCAGACTGCACAACTGCACTAGGAATAGCTGAAATACCTGTTTGGTTTTTTTTTATTTGGCTACTGGTACAGAGAAAGAATATGCCACTATATAGCCATCACTTAAAATGCACAAAAAATAAATAATACAGCTGCAAGGCAGATTTTTCTTGTTACACACTGTTTTATGTACCTAAAAGTCCTATACAACGAGGCTGCAAGAAAAAAATCGATATTTTCCTGGTGATTTAACTTAACAGGCCTTTAAATAAATACCCAACAATCTGTGTCTTCGGAGGGCAACAAAGTTATGAGGGCTTCTTGAGCTTACCTAGAATAATAGTGACTTTGTCTCAAGTTAAACAGCTCCTGCACGGAGAGTCATTGTATGCAAACTGCCGAAAAACATTACCAAAAGTAAAACGGAAACAAAGAACCGCTGTTAGAGGGAGGATGTATCTAATCATAAAGTACACGACCTTATCAATCCATGCCATGCCTCTGTGATTCATCACTATCGAGCTCCTGAGCAAACCTTCCAGCTGCCCCAGGGCAGTGCCCACCATGGAGGCTCCAGGGTGGGCAACTCAGGGACGGCTGGAGAGGGGAAACAGGGAAAAAGGTCTTCCTTGAATCGCCTTCCAAATTCATCGCTAGTGGCCCATTAGCTAGTGCCCCTTGGTCCTCCACATCCAAGAAGGAAGGTCTGAAACAATTCGCTCAGTGAGGGTGCTGGGGAGGCGCTCCTCCCAAATCAGGGGCCACCTTGCATCCCAAAGGGTGCTAAGTATGCCACCAAGCTTAGTGGCCCCAGAGATGGCTCCCTGGGTGGCATGCCCAACTCACATGATGAGGCCATCAGCAAACACTAAATGAAATTAGTTGCAGAACTGGAAACGGTTTTTTAAGCGTTTTGCTAGTACAGCTTGGGATTCTAGCATTGCTGCGTAGCAGCTTGAAATACCCAGAGCTGGCCAAGACTTGTTCTAGGATTGTCTATGTTTCATTACATGGGATATAAAGATAACTAGATGACTTAGTTATTTAACAGGCATCCTGGAATTACATTCACTATTCAGTATTTCTGACCTCACACCAGCACATTAGTACCCTGAATCTGAATTTATTGCACTCTGAAAATTGCCAGGTGTACCAGAATTACAGCATTGGACCACCGTAAATATAACAACTTTAGGGACCACCCTGGGGAACAGGGGTCTTTTTAACTTCTTCCCCTCAAACAAACAGTGCAAAGCTGTCAAGTTCATATTCTTCCTCAGAGATATTACAGACCTAAGTCATGATTCTTTGTATTTCAGTGCTAAATTACAGAAGCCGTTGGCAAAGGAATGTATGCACTACCACAGCTGCACCACGGCACTGGTTTGCAAAGCTCACTCAGATTTTTATGCCTCCTTTTAATCTGGCTGCTTAAGTAAAATGACATTTTTTCGATGATAGCCTCAGAACACAATCTAACCTGTTCTGAAATACGGAGCATCCAGCTATGGAAACAACGCACACTTCATCGTATCAGCACTAGGAATGAAATACACTTGGTTAGAAAAATTGCTTTCTGTGAATATATTTTCTGCTTTTTGTTAGGCACTTCGATACTGCACTTGATGCTTTTACATTTTCTCTGCTCCCTTAAACTGTCTTTACACAAATAAAATTAATGGATTCAATGTCATGTTCATAGGAATACTTGATAATGTGAAAGCATGCAAGAAAAAGTAAAACTCTCCATTCCTCTGCTTTCAGATGAGTAGACAACAGAAAGAAACAAACAAGATTCACAGGAGTTACAAGCTATTATTAACTATATCATGACATTTACTCTGTCTTTAGAGCAGTGGTGTTATATTGTCCTCTAGAGGGTATTTCTCCATTCTTTATGCCTTTGCAATGATTCTGAAAAAGTTCCAAATAAAGCCTTTGTTATCTATCTACAGATGAAACTACACAAGCCAAGAGATCCCGTAGCTGGTAAGATTTTTGTCTTGCTGAACTCCACGGCAGCAGTGGGGAGGCAGATGTACAGAAAAGCCCAGCGTGGGTGTAGGTACAGACTCTGTTCAGGTTGCGGGTGTGCAGCCACCACTCTGTCACACAGACGAGGTGCTCACGCTCTGCAATCCACTGCTGCACGGGCTAAGGGTTCATCTCCTGTAAGCTCCCAGCCTGGTAGCCCTGTCCCTGAATGAATCTGTTCCCGCTTCTGCCCAGCCATTGGGAGACATGGTTAGAAGCCACGGCTCTCCACTGCTCTTTGGGTCACCAGAAGAATGACACTCGCTGCCTGCAAGATGCACTCCCACCACCTGGGCTGACTAAACCACTGACAGCCATGTTCCCAGTGAGCAGAATGGACTGTGAGTGTGGCTCACCTGTACCGTCCTCGCCATGCTGGTGCTTTCCCACAGTCCAGGTCTAGATGACAGCTCTCCTCTTCTGCAGACTACAGCCTGGTGGCCTTGATGGCCAGCTTGCCTCGTCCTCCAGACAGCTCTGGGACTGGCCACGCTGCACACGGACAAGCTCCCACAGCCAGCAGTAGCCAAGCTGGTGTGGCAGCTCAGGCAAACTGGGCTTGAGCACAGTTAGGAAACTCGGGTTTCCAAAACAGCGGCCCCGTTGGAGTGCCTGTGCCACCCCCACAGGCGCAAGCCCAAGTCCAGCCTCAGGGAGAGCTCATTAGTGTGGGCAAGGAGCCACGGGCTGCGGTTACACAAAGTCCGGTTGCAGAGATAACGTGAGCTATACATAGCCATACTAGGAACTGCAATCACTGTCGTGATAGCTCGAACATACCACCAGCTCCTTCACCAATCACCGTCAGAACGCCACTTTTTAAAACCAGTTTGCTAAAAACGAGATGCCTATCACCCAGTCCTTCCTGTGTTCTCTCCGACCTATACTTTCAAGTGAGACTTTACGGTGACTGAACACATCAGTGGCCCATGAGATGCCTGTGGTACGATTTACATGCCCTGTGAAGCCACAGATATATCATTCCTTTGAAAATGTCCACTTCAAGCAAAGACGCCCTGGGAAAAATGATCATCAGCTGAGCAACGCTCACATTGGCTGTGCTGTTTCGCAGCATTAGAATTAGCTCCCGTGCACAGAGGGAACAAAGATCAGTGTACACAGCAGTCCAAATCCTAGCCTAATTACAATCATAAGATTTGCATAGCAAACAACAGTAATTTATCCCAGAGTAAAACGGTGCTGCTCCATTAGCCTTGTTTAGCTTTCACGTGGAGGAACACTGCAAAAATACCTCATGGACATTTTCTGTCTAAGATCCACTGCATGTGCAGCGTGCCAGTTCTTCTCACACAGAAGTGCATGAGGTTTTCCTGGTCTGTGGTTTGTTCTGCAGCACTCCTTGCTGGAAAAGCTTGAAAACCTTGTTCTACAATGTAATTTATTTGGCAAAAACCCCACAGTAATCAGTTAGCAAACAGTTAATCCCAAGTTATTTTCCCATTTATTGTGGGTTGCTGCCACACATTTCCTCTGTAAAAACACATTTACGAAACGGGCCTTACATGTCCTGAAGTTTGATGTGCAAAGTGCTTGTACAAACGAGCTGAAGCTCTTAACTGATTACTAATTCATCCTACTTAAATTATAGGAAAAAATGAACTTGTTATAATTACCAGAATTCAGAATAATTTTATTCAAATTCCATTAACTTCTGATATTTTTGTCACTCTGTATTTTCTACTGACTGATCTTTACTTTTTAATTGTAATAACTGATCCCTAGTCCAACACAAAAATAAATGAACATTTCTTCAGTGTCTCATTTTCATGTCCCTTCTCTCTTACATCACAGAACATTGTATTAGGAGACAGTTACAACTGCTCAGCTCTGCATGGAAAAAAAAAAATTAAATCAAGAAGCCACAACTGGGGTTGACTTTGCTATTTTAATTGCGTGTGTGTGTGTGTGTGTGTGTGTGTGTACTGCTAAGATCACGAATGTGAAATCTCCAATAGATTTCAAGCAGGGAGTTCCCAGGTCTTTGACTCAGAGAGACCCTGAAGCCTTACAGTCTCTACCTGGTGACACCAGCACAGACACTGTGGGCCATGCTGCTGGGGCTTATCAAGGCCTTGTGCTGCCAGCTTGCATCCCTGGGCTTGCAGGAGAGTGGACCAGAGCCCCTGAGATGCTGATGAAGTGGGTGAAGGAGTCCTGGTCCCGCGAAGGGGTGAGCAGCACGCTGTGAGTAAATGCCTACGCCTCTTTTGGGGCCCCTTCTCCCTGGGGAGGGGAATGGTTTGCAAACATCCCAGCAATCATTCTTAACATTAAACATATTCATAGGAACATGACCTCACTCTACTAAAATGTAAAGCTTTAAAAATGAGTTACTATATTTGGAGACAGAAACAGAGAAATAAAACAGCAAACATGACTCACTGCCACTCCATGTGTTCCATCAGATCACGAAGTTGAGCTAATTCCCTAAAACGGGGACCCAGCACTGCAGGTGAGCCCAGCCCTGACTCAGACACTGATCTGCAGTGATACTTTCCCTCACCTTGCTTCCATCCTCCCTTTGCCCCTGCCTTTGCTCCCAAGAGGAAACAAGATTCGGAGGGATGGTACATCCCTGGGTCTCCAGCAGCAGGACGCCACCTGTCAAGGCATCCGCTCCTGCCTCACAGCGCTACGATCCCATCCAGCACAGCTGTTCTTACGGCAGGTTGCCTTTAGAAGGAAGGCTCAGCACTTATCTGACTGTAAAGAAATCTTCTAATGCAAAGCACACACACATTTTCCTGGAGGACACAAGGTTCAGTATGTAAACTCTTCAGAACTCCAAAACTATTTGTTATACAAACATACAAAAGATAACAACAACTATGATTTATTACTAGTTCCTAATAGGGAGTAATCATAATGACAGTCCAGCACATCTGGGAACAGTAAGTTTTTCACCTGGTGACCATGAAGTACTACAACTAGAAGGAATTTAACCAGCTTCCCATAAAAATTCATCCTTCCACCAATCCGAATGAGGCTTTCTACTGTGCTCCTTCCATGCAGCAAATCTCAGAAGTAAAACACGTTGAGAAGCCTCAGAGAGCAACGTGACTTCACAAAGCCACTTCAGCAGTTCCCAAGAAGCCTTGTGCAGCAGGTACCTGTGCTCTGCTCTATCTCACAAACTTCACAGCTAGGAGTAAAAAAAAGAAGTTACCTTCATTGTTTGAATAACCTGAAAGGGCAGTAACTTACAGGACTTTCTTGCAAACTTAAAGGAAGAAAACCCCAATGAACAACAATCCAAACAGCAGGGAAAATATGTAGGTGTGTTTATCATGTTTAACTTCATAGTCTGAGCAACTGGTTTATCAAAGTTCTTGGAAGGTTCATTCATCTAAAAATGACTTGAGATCAAAGCATGCATTGATTGACTGATTGATTGAAAGCTAATTAAATAAATAATCTTTTACTGGTTATTCTTGGGACTAAAACGTATATGTCACATTTCTGGTATACCACATGGGGTTTGGTTGTTATCAGAACCCATATACATAACGAGCACAGTTCAAGTGAAGTCACCTCCCGTAGTTGACATGTAATAGCTTCTAATCAGCGTGAACAAAGAGACTTCTCTCATTTCTGAAAGCTGAATACATTTCAAACAATCAAATTGAAAAATGCAGTTGCATTTTTCGGGAGGTTTTTTCCTTCTCTTCGTCTGCCTCCACTGGCTTGGCACGAAGTCATAAAATTAGATCCAGAAACAAGGAAGGAGGTTAACAACAAATTCACAAAAACATCTGTTCTTTTTATGAGAAACAGCCTCAGTCAGCATAGCTTGGCACTACAAAATGCTCAGCAAAAGTTTCCTGAGCCAAGCCTTCCTGTTGCACTCTGCCCATCACACTCAGCAGTGGCTGGTCCTCATACAAGGCTGTGGCTCCTCAGCTGCAATACCTTCTTGCTTTAGGTCTTCACTAGCACTGTCCAAACTGCACTGCTTCCATACAGCAGGCAGCAAAACTAAAACCCCCCCATCTGCAGAAATACAAACAGCCATCAAGAAAGTCATACTCAAACTGCTCATAAGCACCTTGTGGCTTCTGGGCCACACATTGGACCCCTTAATCTACATTTCCCACAGCACAAGTTTTACTTCCTATAGCAAAAGTAGCTTCAACTGGTCTCAAGCACCTCTCTTTGTTGGAGATTCTTGGCAGGTTGGTTGATTTATTTTAGTGTCAGCCCTTTTAGTGGATAATGCTGATGCTACTGCTGCAATTTAACACAGACACCAGAATCTTCTCTCTTTGTTCTAGCAGAAATAATCTCAAGTACATATGTCTTCCTAAATGTATGTATGTATGTATGTATAAATACCCGTGTGTGCAGCCACATGCACCATATCAAATGCATTAATACAGTCAACAATACTATCCGTGGTAGGTCAACACCACGGTTTCAATTCAGATAAATGAAGTGCAGCAAAACTAATAACTAATGCTTAGTATTAATTAGTTGAAGTATTTCCAACCATTGCAACATTCCCTTAAAAGGGAACCTTAGACTGGGTCTCTCTTCCCATCACTGAACTTGGTAGTTACTGGCCACCAAGTACAGACATCATGTGGAGGAAACTGGTGGAGGGCTTGGTGACAAAAACCATCTCTCCTTGGAAATCAGACCAAATCGACTCTTGCTCTTTGTGACACACCTTTCAACATGGAGTTGCAGGAATTTTCCCAGCAAAGATGCTGGTGGCTGTGATATATTTCCAGTTCCTTACAGGTAGAAAGAACCAGGCAGGTAGACATGCTTTGGAGAAAGAAGTATTGAGTTTACTGTAGGATGCAATGAGGAAGCCTGGTATAATGAGTGAAGAGATGCTGTACTCATTCTGTGGGTGGAGAACTTGAGGTCTTTAGAGGCAGTTATAACTAAATAAAGCAAGCTACAGCTACTAGGAATACAAGCGCAGTGTAGAAACCACGGGATCCACTTCTTCAGGTAGAAGCTTGTACACTTGGCTCTACTGATGTGCAAGTAGCAATGTTATGAAATAAGGAAGTCCATGTGAAGAAGTGAATACCAGGACACTTAGGACTGGTGCGGGCTGAGACCTTTAAGGGCTAGTTCTGAAAGAAAACTCCAATCCATATTACATCCAGCAGAAACTAACTCTAAATAAAACTGGAAAATCAGTTAATTTTCTCAGTGAATCATCCAAACCTACTTCTAGTATTCCAATTCACCCAAGAGAACAATAAGAACAAGAAAAGGTTTGGTTGTTTGGGGTTTTTTTACTAATGAAACCTAAAGTAGTATATATTTAAAACACTGAAATGTAGGGGTCTTTTTAAAAAAGCATTGGCTTTTGTAAATGAAGGGTCTTTAAACAGCTTAGCAGAACAGCTTTAGCTCTCACATCACCTTCCTAGCAGAGGACTCAGATAACAACTGTTATTACTTGTCTAATTTCCAACAAGAAAAAGATGATTACTTTCCAGCTTCTGTGCAAACAAAACAGGTAGGAGACTCTCATCATTTATGATTATGTTAAATTATTCTCCTCTTTTAAGGCATGAAGTGATTTCTTTAGAAAAACATAGACATTAGGAAGTTCTACTGCTGAACAGACACAAAAATGTATTTCGGTCAAAAAAACACCCCCATTCATATGTACAAATGCCATATCTGTGTTTCCCTTTGATCGTTCTCTTTTTCCTGAGATCTAACATATGCTTCTTTTTTCTACTCAAAACTCTAAACAGGAACCATAAGATAATTATCTAATGTCTTAATTGATACCGTACTAAAGAAATTATGTTCACCTGAGCTTCTTTAACAGACTGACTAAGAAAGGATAATAAAATTGGTAGCAGCAGATTAGGCAGCTGTAGAGTACATTTCCTTTACAATAACTACTCTCTTTAGGCATAAAGACAGCCTTGAGTCTAGTTCTCTAAAACAAGGAATTACAAAGTACATGATTATAGAGCATTATTGGAGAATTACATGAGAGCTGAAAAACTTGTGGGCTCAGAAAAAATTGCAGATTTCTTCTGCAGATGAAGCTCTCTAAATTCAGATTACAATGTAGGTCCACAAAGCCCTGTTTATTCTCCTATCGAATGTCATCCCAGTTTGAGATTAAATAAAATCCAAACACTTCTTCTACATCCCTGATTAATTTGTAGTTTCCTTAAACTATTTCCAAAAGTCACAAGAATAAAAATAACCGTAGCCTCTATTACTAGAATTTAAGAAGCCACCTTGCAAAGAAATGCTTTCTATTTTCATACTTTCCCAGCTCAAAGAACAAGATCAACAGATGGTAAAGGCATCACCTTTGGGGAAATGCACCATTCCTCAGACATGTATTTGTATAACCCTGGTCATTTAACACGCATATTTACCTAGAGCCGTGTATGATCACATATCCCACTTTGTATTTGGCGTATCTTACTCTGCTGGCTGGAAATCGATTATTTTATACTCCTTCTATTTCCACAGTGCCAATAAATAGCAACATATTCATATTTTATAGAGATCCTTGATGCTAGAAGAGGCAAAGGGACAACTGTCTTGCCCAAACATCCCCACATACTTCTCTACACACGTCTTGCTAAGCACTTTCCAGTCCAGTAAATTAAAAATAACACACTCTGCCTTGAGCTATTGCCCAAGCAAAAGAGACAAATGCCACCTTCCATGTCACAAATGAATCATCTATTTTCTTCTCCATTATACTAACTAAAAAAAGCTCTGATCAACTAAGCTTTCCACAACTGTAATTGTTTTCTGTTTACACCATTACAACCTCCCGGAAACTCTTGCTGGTCAACATTTTCGTAACACATCTAGATTACAGCATTAAAATGCCCTACAAATACAGCTCCTTTCCAACTTAAATCTTAGCCTTAAATTAGCTTTAGCTTTAAATTTTAGCAGCTTCCAATGCCTATCATATATAAATACACTTAAAGGAGATCATAAAACACTCAACACATTTGAATAACAATAATGACAACAGAGCCCACAAACATCAATATCGGACTGCTTGAGCTCAGTGTTTTTACATCTTTGTCAAAATCATAAATGCATTTGCTTTCTTTTGCTTTTCTCTCTGAAAATCTTGGAAACTTAGAGGCAAAAAGTCACAAGTAAAAATGTTGATGCTCTATAGTTAAGCAATCTATTTTCATTTTCAGGATCACCAAGTATTCTAAAGATAGCATGTCTACATATGGAGCCCAAATGCTTCCAAGAAAAACAGATAGGTTATCTGCTGCAGAGAAGAGCAAAATAAGACAAAACTAGTAAGATTATTAGCTCAAAGGCACTCAAAAAATGGCAGACTGGGGAACACAAAATACCCCGATAAAACATGAAACTTCCCAAGCACTTCCCCTGAAAAAAGGGGGCTACTCAAGAGTTTTCAAACAACTACACATATGCACAGACACTTTTAATCAGGTTTGCAACACAAATCCAGCAATTTCTACTGCTGTGTAAGAACAAGGCAGCACAACAGCAATTATTCTGTTTGGAGCTTGCCCTTACACTTAAACTGACAAAGAAAGAAATGGCAATACTTCACTTTTTCCCTGCAGTCCTAAGTGGGCCATACCTGAAAGCTGTAGCTATGTGAGTTTAGAAATCTTTTTCTTCAGTCACCACAGAAACTGATATAGAAACTCTGGCTACTTATTCTCCTGTTTTCAGTAGAAAATTTACATATGAATTACACACCAAATTCCTTTGGTCTGATAAAGTGTTCTGGACTTGCATGAAGGAAATACCGCTTCTTCATTATCATCCTCCTATTGCTATTCTTTGCTGTCTTTAAAAAAAAAAATATGCACAACTAAAACCAGCAAGCATAGTGGCGAGTACATCTCTTGCCTTGAGTCTATGCATAGAAACAAAGGTTTGGAAATATATCCTCACATTTCAAGGGATTTTAGATTCCCAGATTTTCTGCCAGACAGGACTGCTTGTTAGTCACTGCCTTGTGTGTAAGTATTAACGCAGCAGTCAGGAAATCATCTGATGCAATTTGGTTGATTCTTGAAGACATAAAGAATTGCATCTAATACCCTACACAAACAACTGATGTTCAGGACCTGACTGCAAGACTCAAATACCAAACCATTTCCTATTACTTTTCATATTCATCAGTCACCATCAGATAAAAAACAAATGAACATACACAGAGGCTAGAAAGAGCACAAGAGTCACTTAGGTGTTTCCCGTGACAGAATACAATTCAAACACTGGTTTTGTACTTGAGAACACAAATGCAAACATTTCATAATCGCGCTACGCTTGGGAAATCAAAACAATCCTTACCTTATTTAAAATGTCATTTTTAGTAAAAAGTCAGGCTATGCTAGTACAAGGTGGTAGGAACCGTGCGTGCCATCCTCCTTCGGCAGGCTTTTCCAAATGCTCCTGTGTTCAACTAAGTCTAACTGCTCTGTTTTGTTTCCCCAGGAGGACCCATTCAGCACCATGTGCTCCTTTTCAGCTGTCAATAAACAGAAGCGGTGAATTCCCCGGAGCTTCACAAAACTAGTTAGGCATAGCCATTCATTTCTTCAGGAAAACAGGGCATTGATTTCAGCAAATTCCCAGGGAGCAGCTCCAACAAAGAGATCAAAGACCCACCTCCTTTCCTGCGCGGCTTTGGCCCGTCGGGCCGAGAGGAGCAGCAACAGGTTTCCCGAAGAGCAGGCTCAAGCCCCACCGACCACCGCATGCTCCATTCACGCCCGTTGCCTTCCTACATTCCCGGGACAGCCCCCAGTGCTAACCGTGACAAACCCCTACATTCAGGCGGCATAATATACTGCACGCTAGTTCATCCAAGGATAAAAAGAAAAACAAGCTCCAAGGGAAGTCTGCTGCTTTCCCGACCTGCCGAGCCTCAGCAGCTGCCAGACATTTTATAAACTTCTCTCTTCCCCCTTAGCTTCTCCATCTAAAACAGAGAAACACTTGATACCTCAAATCCATCGTGTCGAAGCTTCACTGTGATGTTGGTATTTTCAGTCTATTTCCACAGGCTAGAAGACTTAGCTGCTGGTGTTTGAGTTCTAGCGGCAGCAGCCCTTGTATTGTGCAGCCACGACATTTCCTTTGTGCAATTTGCCCCAGACTGTAGTGTTTCATTCCTAGGAATCTAAGGAGGCTTGTTCTGGTTTGGTTAGATACATGGGTTTTTAAATTATACATCTAGTCTACATTAATGTGATGTGGAACAAGACTGTTAATCGTAGAATTTGACCTTGTATTGAAACAAGCATTAGTGAAAGATGATGCTGTGGTCAGATAGAGGGACTGGGTGTCTGCTATTAAACAGTTGTTCCCTGGCACTGACACCACTTGGCATCGGCTCCATGTGTCTAAACGCTCCTCACCTCTTTCACATTTCCACTACAAACAGTTTGGTTACATCCAAATTCCTTACCTGGAACAGTCTGGTAGATGTTACCCCCAAAACACACCTTGGTGTTGCTTGTTAGCGTAGGCCAGTACTAAGCCCATGAACTGGCTCTGTACTGCTTATTTTTATAAAAACAGACATAAAGATCTACAGTCACTTCACATCTGCACAGATTTGCCATGTTATTCTTTAGTGATCTCCTGTGCACTGACATTTTTCCAAAGCACTGCCTGGCTGTCACAAACCCCACACGCATATGTATTCACACCAGCTGGAACCTGGAAAGCTCCCTCAGCACTGGTACTGCCTCAGGGCTATTCACATTTCTCCAAGTGAGAAGACAAATGTCAATCCCTCTAGTATGACTGAGTATCACAGGACCTGCTACAGCACAAGCAGTACAATACTGAGACCAGTAACAGGTAGTAGAGATGACTGATCATTGCACAGCAGATAGCTGAGGACACAAGGAAATACAGAACTGCAGAACTACCCGAGTCGGAAGAATCCTTTGGAGATCAACTAGCCCGGTCTCTTGCTGAAAGCAGGCCTTAGATTAGCAATACCCAGGGACCTGTCAAGCCATATCTCAAATATTTCTAGTGTGGAAAGTTCCACAACTTCCCTGGACAGCCTAGGCCATAACTGATCCCACAGTGAAAATGCCCCTTACATCCAGGACCATCTCTCCTGAAGCAACTTGTAGCCATTGCCT
Organism: Todus mexicanus; assembly: GCA_013389965.1. Lineage (NCBI taxonomy): Eukaryota > Metazoa > Chordata > Aves > Coraciiformes > Todidae > Todus > Todus mexicanus. The sequence continues at coordinate 6,885 of WEIS01087262.1, read as the reverse complement.
CTTGTCCTGTCATGGTGCATTCTTCCACTGTCTTTTCCATAACCACTACTTCTGTACTGGAAGACCGCGACTAGATCCCCTTGAGCCTTCTCTTCTTCAGGCTGAACATAATCAACTCCTTCATCCTCTACTCAGGTGACAACTTCTCTAACCCACTGATCATTAGGAAAAGCATGAGAGAGGTGTTGATGCTGAGCCGAAGAGAGAAAAAGTAAAACTGTGAGGGCATAGATTAGCTAAAACAGCCAAACCAGCTTAAGCATCATAGTAGAACTGAGGAGTGTTAAGCGATTTTGACCAGGAATACCGTGTGGTCACCCTGCCCTCTCTCCTTTCTTTAATATTTCGCTCCTGACAGCAATTTTGCCTGTTGTATACAATACAGTCAGGCATCTTACATTCCTCATTTTAGAGTTCTCCCTGTATCTAAATGGCACATAGGCATGCCCCAAAATTGCCATTTAGCAGATAAAGCTCAAAAAATGCACCTCACAAACAACTAGAAGGACAGCTATCGCATCCACAGAGAGCTGCTATCTGCCAGTAAGCCACTGCTGCTTTTATATTTATTAACTGATTACAGTTATTGACCAAAAAAAAAAAAAATTAGTTTTATTTGTTCCTCTGAGAAAGTATTGGAGACTGATAAAATGGGTTTCTGAAATTCCCCTCCCTCGTACTGCACAGGACGCAGCCTTTGGAGGAAGTGATAAAAAATAGAAGCTGAGGGACTTGGAGGGACCCAAAAGAAAGCATATAGATCAGATGAGTAAGCCCAGAAAATGTGCTTAATGCTGCAGATATCTTAGGCTGGAGGGAGACCTAAGCAGTAGTTTTTTGTGGTAGTTACGACATGAAAGTGTAAGGATAATGCCACTTGTATATTCTTTGCGGCTGAAAACAAAGGATAGATAATAGTGATGAGGCGTGAGATTTGGAAGTGACTTGGATAATGATGCTTTGGAAACACAGGAGTTAAATTCACAAAGCAATTAGAAAAACAACAAGCACATCACTCAGTAGTAATCTGGGATGGTATCTGTGCCAGAGACAGATAAAACATTCTAGAGAGAATTGTAATTTTAAGTCTCAATGAACCGATCTGTTCTTATCCATGGGGCAGATTTTTACAATTTTACTCATATTAAGTCATGCTTTACTCCAAGAATAATCCTGTTGATTATAATAGTAATATTGTTCCACAGATGTCTCAGAAGAAACACAAATGTCAAAGCAGACTTTATACTTAAGATAAAAGACATCAATCATGAGCACATCTGGGAATCTGATAAAAACATACGGTACCAAAAAAAAATCACTGTGGAATGATGGAAATGTACTTACATAGCAGGTCTGTGGACATTTTTACAGGTCAGGCAAAGGAAACCTACAGAAAATAAATGATAAAAAGAATGATCAGTTTTCTGAACTAGGAATATTCATGTTTAAACCTCAAGCTAGTTATATGCATAGTTTTTTAGTTCTTTAGGAAATGAGAAGAACATATCTAGGGAAATCTAACACAGAAAAATTCCAGTTTTTAGAGGAAAAGAGTAAATCCGTCTATTTTTTAATCATTAATAAATGATTCCGCTTCATTTCACAACGTGAACTGACAATATTAATGCGACAAATTTTAATTAAAAGCAGTACACTGCATCCCTTGTCTTCACTAACATTTTTTATTAAAACAGAGTTTTCAGGTGTATTTTAGCCCACTGAATGCCATTCTATGTTTAAGCCTGCTATTTCTGGTATGCATCTTAAGAGTCCTCACTCTTGCAAAGTCAAAGGTAATAGTAACCAAATACCAGACAAGACATTTTATTTGCTCTCTTAAAAGACTTCTGGACACTTCTACCTTTCTGCTGAACTCTGTTCATCTTGTTCCCTTGCCATTCATCTGCTAGCTTTTCTTTACTGAAATTTTTCTATAAGTGTACAGGAGCTGAGTCTGAGTTCTTTGTAGCTGTCTGAGCAGTCAGCGGGATCCAATGGGTGTTTAAGGCTACTCAGAGCAACAGACATAATAAAGCACATAATAATCAGAGGGCATGCAAATAACAGTACGAACTACATCAGCTTATGTCATTTTTCTGTGTCTTGTACAAATCTTGAAAATTTCAGGCAGTGTTTGAAGGTGTACGTACACAATTTAGGGTGAAAACTAGACTCTGATGAGACAACAGTATTTTGTTGCTGACTGAAATGGGTCAAAGAAAACATCTTCATTTTAAAAAATACAGTAAGATAATTCCAATTTAATTGGAGCTGGCAGAGAGAACAGAGGGAAGAAGAGCACGGAAGAAGGCAGTAACAATGACAAGAAAAATAAATGGCAAAGAATAGTAAGAACTGAGGAGGAAACAGACTCAAAGAGAGTAAAGAAGTGATAAGTCAGGTGAATGCAAAGCACGATGAGGCAGAAATGAGCTGGTGGCCTGCTGATGACAATTTGCCAAGAAAGCAAGTTGTGGCTCTGCCAGGTTGCCCACACGCAGGATGAGGAAGCTGAGAGGCAGTTACCTCCCAAAATGTATGAGCACACTACAGTGCCATTTTCAAGCCTGAGGAAACTACGGTGACACTTCCAGTGATCCACTGTAGGCACCTAAGTTGCCATCTTAGCTTGAGGACATGCCACTTGTCCCTGCATACAAAAGCAGTCATGCTGAGCATTCCCTCCAGCATTTGCTCAACAACATGTACATACAGGTCATTACTGGGCAACATAACAACTATGCTGAATACATTAGCAAGTTAACCATTGATTGAATTACCATCCTCATTTAAGTGCTCACAGACCCATTCCCAAGACCAAGATACACAAACTTGGTGAATCAGACTTGTTATCTTACCATGTGTCTCATCATAATCATAATCAAACCCCCAAGGATTCAACTTGTCAATCCTAGTATGAAAGGCAGTATGTAAAGAAAATATATTTTATAGATGCTCTGCACTCTGGAATTTGAAAGAGTTCTGATGTGAAAATATAAAGAGCTGCCTGGTCTTTCCTTCCCACATGCTTAAACATGTCTTTCAAGTCTATGTAGCCTTCACCAAACGGAAGACAAATATAAGTTTTGCCTTTTAAAGACTGATTTGCAGTGGTGGGTGGTGATGGGTAGTTGACAGGTATACTGTAGACTTCATTGCAGAAAATCAGTATTTTCAACACAAAACCCAAAATATTCCTTCCTACCTTTGGGCTGCACACACTCCCTAACATCAGTTGGATAAAAATGATAGGGAGCAGCTTATCAGAGACCTTCAGCAGGGAAGATGCTACAAGGAAAATCACTTCAATTGCCCATGTAAATCAGCCTGTGTCTTTTGAGGTGCCCTGGGACGTCTGAAGCACTCACATGAGGCTGATAGCTATAATATGGGTTACACAGGGAAAAGAGTCCCTCCTGGATCAGGAGCTAGAAGCTAGGCAGAGCTACCCAGGGCATCTCAGACAGCACTTGACATTTACGCTTCAACAAATTAACGAAGTCCTACAGTATTACAGTTTTGTTTGTTTTTACAAGAAGCCAGGCAGAGAACAGGGAGGCTGCTGGTACATCACTTCTGCCTGAGACCAAGGGGACTGCAGATGAGGCATGAAACACAAGTGCCAGCACATCAATTCTCTTCTGTAACCCCTGTCCTCTGTCAAAACAGCTGCCTCCAGTGAACATACAGCTTATAAACTGGCTTTTGTCTCTGACTGTATGTAGGTGTGAGACAGAAGCAGTAATGGAGCTCGTATGCTAAAAGGACATCAGTGAGTCCTTTTCCCAGGTGAACACAAGCCATACTGAGAGCGGGCTTTCTAAGCAGCAAGCCTCCTAGCCTGATCTCCAGAAAACACTTTCTTTCTGAAAAAAACTACTCTACAGTTTGACTATTCTGGCTGAGAGGGAGGCACTTGTCTGTGGTGTTAATTTCTCAGAATTTAGTCTTGCAGAGGGAACAGTGGAGTTAATAGCATCCATATGTGACTGTACAATATGCCAACCTTTGTCATCCCCAGACACCACAGGCTACATGTTGTCACTGTCTAAAGCAGTGCCATCAGCTAATAAAGATTTCATCCCCCCACTGAATTACTAGGCAGAATGACTTAATTGTGCTGGCATTCAATCCACAGGGTAATTGCCTGGTAAACCACCACAACACAACAGGCTCTCCCTTTCGACGTGATTTGAGTCAGTAGCATACCTCCATCCTCCCTCATCTGGTCTGCAGCAGTCTCCTGTCATGAGAACGTCCAGCCTCGGTCCATCCTCTCCCCACGTCCCTCATGTCTGTCATCCAGTCATGTTCCAGTAACACTGTGGTCCATGAACACTCCAGTAAAGGTTTGGTTGAATTTTTCTACAACGCCACTTTGGTGGTAGAGGAGGGGGCATGGAGAAGAAGGACAGAAGCTGGGACAGAAGACCATACTTCTTGACACAGAGACTGTGACAGGTCAGAATGACATCAGAGGAACTCAAATGGAGGGATGTATGGTCCACAGCAACACAAACACCTACGAGACATCTCCACTGCAACCAAAAGCCTAATCTGCTGCTGGGGTGGGGTCAGCTATCAGAAGCACAAGGAGGTTCTCCACTCACTTATTATTCAGAAGCAGTGACAAAAATCACAGCAAAAAAGAGCTATTGCACAGGTTGGCTCTTCCTTCCCATCTCTTTTGCCCTTGCTGAAAGAGCTACATTCTCCTGTGGTCTGGAGCCAGGAAAGAAAACAATCAGTCCATGACACTGTCATCTACCTGCTGCCTCTCAGAGCATTAAAAGCACTTACTAGTACAGTCAGGTCACCTTGTACAGACCTGTACTCCTAACAGTCCTTCTATGATGTGGTCAAAGGTACAAGACTCTGCTGCAGAAGATTTGCCCCAGAGAATGAGGGTGTTATGAAGAGGATAACCACAAATCACCAAAGCGTTTTTCTTCACAGGCCATCAAAGCCTGAAATACTTGCTCATTTTTTCACCCTGTACCATCCTCTGATGAAGGAACATCAACAGCAGCAACCTTGTAGTGCCCACGTCCAAGCTCTTGGGGAGGGCATAGAGACTACAGACCAAGAGGGAACACCTCCATGAGGGCACTCCAGTCACTGCAACACAAGCCACTTGCAGAATAGCAGAGCAGCAGGTGCACCAACATCGGGAACCGCTCCTCTGTTAGCAGTCAGTCAGGCTGCTATCTCCAACAGGGTGAGGATAAGCACAGCAAGGTGTATTTGCAGAGGCAAGGGAGTGTAAGTAGAACTACGAGCTCCTTCATAAACTATGCCAGCTCTTCCCAGTAGTTACCCTCAACATGCATCCAGAACTACCTGTCCTAGCTGCAAAAAACGACCACCATAAATCCCTCTCCTGCTTCAAGGTCAGCCCTCTGGTGCACCATGCTAGCCTCAGTTTAACAGTCCCATTGGCCAATATCCTGTATTTTCACTCCATGTAAACCACACTGATGCACCACATTGACCTTTATATGAAGTGTTGCAGGCAGATTGGCCAAATTTGCTGTGCTGTCCACACAGCCAAAAGAAGTTGCTTGTGGTAGCTCTGAAATATCATCCTTTCTCATGAATGAATGGGTAGATGAGGAGGAGGAGCAGAGAGGAGAATGTTTCCCATACATGAAAATTGCAGCCCTGAAAATTTGAGGCAAAGCCTCATGAGGTTCTTACAGGCTTTCAGATATCAGGAAATAAGCTCATACATTTAGGTTGAATAGGACCTAATGGGTTAAGTATAATAGATAGCTAACAGTCTACAGACAGCAAAGCACCGATTGCAAGCACATTGGATGATGAAAAGTTCAATGCCTTGTGGTGGTGAAAAGTGGTTATGCGCTGATCAGAGGAAGTGAGGATGGGTTCTGCACTGCCTATCAAGAAGAACATATCACAGAGTACATTTGCATAGGAGCTAGGATTTTAGGTTTTGGTTTTCTTAGTTGTTCCATCATTGCCACAAATTTATAGACTATGCATTTTGTGTTTTAGAAGCAACTGTAGTGGGCACACTGTGGGCATATATAACTTGAGATGGCTACACATTATGGTGGTGGGATTGCCCTCGGATGACTGGTGTCCACAGCGGGAAAGGCAATGCCTGTCACCCTTTCTGTTCTGATGCAGATTACATGAGAGTAATGAAACCAGACAGGCAGTTTCTAGGTATGGTTCACAAGGGGGACCCACATGAAGATTGAGGTCATTGCTTCACCAGAAGAAAGGCGACTCCCAAAAGCACAGCGAGGGAAAACAGCCCGCACAGAACCTCTATGGCTGTTCACGATGCACATGAGACGTCTGTGAAGGCTGCTCACAATGGCCTTGATAACTACCTTGCTTACCAGTGGTTCACGTTGAGGCAGTGAAAGGGCCAGCAAAGGTTCCACTTTGTACTCTTCCTGTGCCTAGAAAATACTATGATGATACCTGGCAAAAGTTTCTGAATGCAATTCTCACCCAAAGTCCTGTACCAACTGCAGGTCGCTGCAGATTTCTAGGAAGATGACACAGTTTTACTGACCAGCTTTACTGGCCCTGAAGCTCACCTTCACCAACAAATTCCATGGCAGTGGAAGCCAGGAAACTGCTCTGTGAGAGATCTTATGCCTGCAACGTAAGACTACAATCAAGACAGCTGTCCTGCGTGTAACACTGCAGCATTCTCATATGGTTCATGTGACAGAGCTCATCCACTGACCTGACTCTCTTCCAGAAGATGTACACCCACCTTCCCTGGCAGGATGCCCCAGAAAGTCAGAGGAAAAGCAGACACTGATGTGGGAAGAGACATAAGTGGCAGCAACAGGAAAAGCTTTCATACTGCCACACTGATACTGTGGGTAATACCCTTATGCTTGC
>WEIS01087260.1:0-12943 GCA_013389965.1 Todus mexicanus | reverse complement strand
CTCAAAAGTCTGTCTTCATTTACTGGAGATGGAGGACAGGACAATAGCGCTCTGAACTTTGGTGATGTAGTCAGTGGTCTGGATAAAACCAAGTTTAGGGACAGAGATATCAACAGGTGCGTAGACTATGAGTCACAGATTAATATCAATAGGTGTGTAGACTATGAGTCACAGATTAATATCGATAGGTGTGTAGATTATGAGTCACAGATTATTCCTGAAGCTTGTTATTCACAAGTGATAAAATGCTAATAACTAAGGTGGTTTTAAGCCAGAACCCCCTGTAAAACACAACCATAAGATTCACCTGGTTTGCAGTTGCACACAATGTCTAAATGAAATAATGACATTTAATGATTGATGACGTTCCCATTACAGTTTACTTTCTTATGGAATTTGAATGGTTCATTGAGGCTGGCTCAAAACGATCTCACAAATGTACCTTATCCTGAGATATGTGAAGCATTTTAATCTCAACTTACCAAATTTTGATGGTCTGTTCACTTTAAGAATTGAAAAATTTATGAAAAATACTAATCAAAGTAAGGAAAATTTAATTTTCACTGAAGATATGGGTCTTTCAGTATCTAAAGTTTAAGGCATGAATAAGTTATTATTACTCTCACTAGATCTGAGTGCCCCGTAGTGAAGTGTTCAACAGCTGAGAAAAAACGCTGAATGAATCAGGAAATCATTCTGCCTTCCCTCTTTCAAGCAGCATGATTTTTATTCTTTCAGAAAATAAACAAGGTCAGCGGAGTTCATCATAGCTGTCAACTAGCACCGCAGTATGATAATCTTTTTTATAAGCCAGTTCCTCAATTGATTGTAAAACAGCATAGTCCTTCTGTTCACAGATAAACATCTGGTATTGTATGTGTGAAATGTTACCCTGCTCTCAAAACAACTATTTCATTAGGTAAAACTACAAAGTACATTTTTTTTCTAAACTATTCTTTGATGTGAGCAAAATTTAAATAGGTTTAAGTGCCTGAACACTAGGTATTCTCAACAGTAGCATTAGCTGGCTTTTCAGATCAAATTTGTTCAATCAATTTCCTAACATATGACAGTGGTTGATTTTAAACTGTTCATAGGTTAGGGAGGAATTAAAAGCGAACTACTGAGGTTTTTTAAGTCAGCGGAAAAACTTCCACTGTTTTTTGTTGAGCCAACATCTCACCTTTATCTTCATATGCAAGGCCCCTGCACATTTTTTGAACTGCAGTCTAATTCCAATGAAGTACTTAATTTTATGCTTAACTTCAATGCAGCAGATAGGACTAGGTAATTGTTTTAAATTAAACAGGTCCTTAATTATATTGCTGGATGAAGATCTCTTTGAATAACAAATGCCATGCAATTACCATTTAGAAAAAAAAACTAGGAATAAATGGGTCTGCATCTGACTTATAAATACTTACCAAGTAATTAATTTACATACTGTAAATACTTACCAAAACCAAGACTTTGCAAAAAACCCCCCAAAAAACAAAAACCAAAACAACACACAAAAATCCCCAAACCACCAAACTTAAAAGGTACTAAACAGGAATTATATCATTACCTGAAGAGTTAGGTAATCAGCTAAAATCTGGAGAGGATGGTATAGATCGGACAATCCATTGATTACAGGGATTGTGGCTTCTTTTGTCATTAGGTCCAGATCGTTGTGCTTATAAACTCGAGCCAAGATTGCATTTGTCATGCTGGACAGCACCCTAGAGGATGGCAGAGAATACTCAAGTCAAATAGAATAAATTCATCCCTGTTGTGCTTTTCAGCACGTAACACATAAATATTAATGAGAAGAGGGTAATGAATCAATTTTTTTCAGCTATCTGAATAATTTATCATCCCCATATAACACACTTAAATGAAGACATTTAACAAGCTGCTAATAAGTGTGCAGTTTTACTTATTAACAAACTATAGTAAGTAAATGAAGATTGCCGCTGTATTTTATGTTTGGTGGTTTGGGNAGAACGAATGTAGCATTGACTAAATATTACAGCGTCTCTGTAATTTAGCCTGACTTTTGTGAGGATTAGGAATACAGACCTGGTTTAGATTACCACCATTTTTTACTGATCTTAATGAACACAGAAATAAGAGATTGCGTGACACTGTAGCATTTGAGGAATTTGATAACTTCTCAAGAAACAAGGTATAAGATTTCTTGAGTCTTTGAGCAAAGAACGAATGTAGCATTGACTAAATATTACAGCGTCTCTGTAATTTAGCCTGACTTTTGTGAGGATTAGGAATACAGACCTGGTTTAGATTACCACCATTTTTTACTGATCTTAATGAACACAGAAACAGGAGGCCAAGAACAGTTGTTTCTCCTACCTACACAACCGGTACCCACTGACACACACAGTATCAGCATTAAAGTAATGCCCACATTTGAAACTCAGTATACTGATAGGGGTATGCAGGAGTCACTGCACCACTCTGGCCTTAACCTCATTTGCCCAAGTGTGAAGCACTCTGACATTACCGTAGTGGTTTAGCATAATGTACTCAGTATGGTCTGATTTCTTTAGATAAATTAAAAATGGAGTTCTTAATTTCTCTGCATTTGTGTGTTTTAATCAGGCCCTGAAGCCTGCCTTTGAAGTAGCATTTTGTGTGTTTTCATGTTATCTCTAACAGGATCTTAAAACAAAAGAAGGAGAAGGCTGAATACAAGAGTATGAAAAATCCTGGTAGATCTGTCTTCCTGATTAGCCATGAAGAATTCTGGTATCTCATCTTGTGGAAATATGTCTGCTAATGCCACGGCCTTTATGCAGAGAAATCTCCTAATGAAGCCAGTAAAAAATATTTTCTACTGACATCAGACATTCCTCACATAAGCAAAAATCTTATAGAATGTTAATGAGATTCTCTGTAGAGCTCTCTGAAGAAAAGACTGCCGATAGTAGCTACAGGTGAAAAGGAGGAACTGAACAAAGTATTTACTGATTGCAAGGTATATGAACAGTTGCTGTTTGTGCCTTTATTTCTTCTTAGCTCATCAAAGCATGTGACTGTGGAAAACCTGGTTTGGTCTGAACTAGTCATCGGGGATGGGATGCACGGTCCCTTTTGTTGGCTGTCTAACAGGTGTCCATCCTAAGCAAGACATAGGCAGTCCCACCAGTCAAGGAAAAGAGGTAATCACACCGGGACATTGCTAATTTTTCTTAGATTTATTTCTTTCCCCCGCCCCCCACCCCCATGTCAGGGCAGCTGACTCTTATCCAATAAAACTAATAAAGAATTTAAAGATGGATCCTTTACAGGGTATGTCATTAAACAAAACTCAGTCATAATCAATTACCAACTAGTGAAAACTGCTGAATTTTCTTCCTCAATCTGTTGAAAATAGATGCTAGGTTGGTTAGGCACTTACCAGCAAGATATTAGGCAGTCCTTCTGCCAGCATTTCTCGATGTCATCTCTTATAGTATGAAACCCAGGTGGAAACTGGATTTATTCTTTGTGAAATCACACCCAAATTGAACACATAAAAAAATAAGTAAATATAGACCTCATCTGAGGAGATGAAGTCTTCTGTGATCAAACCAATTGAAAGGAAAACATGTAAGGCTGAGACCGCATGGGAAAAAAGACGTGGCTACTTCAGAGTCTTTAGTAAAGGTGAAGATTTGGAAGGTGAGGAGGAGTAAGCACAGGCTCATCAGGTGAATTTTAATTTAAAGTTCCTATGTTATCACCAACTACAAGGTCCTTTTCCCTTTTCATTCTTTTTTCAAGACTGTGAGCCTATAAATCTCAAAATCCCAGAGCCTGGAAACATGAGTGTATTCTAATGCTTCAACTCTTACTCTTCAAAAAAGCTTTTATTTCTGCAGAAAAAAGCTGGAAATTTTTTAGTCAAGTGTATCCTCTGAGGAATCCAAAATTAAACATAACTATATGTACACCTTTTCAATGTGGCTGATCTATGAATTTGAAAATGGTCATTTGCATATATTTTGAGTATAATATTGCTATCCAAGGTAGTTCTGATTTTGTTTTGAAAGTATTTATCCATTCAAAAGGTTTAAATTCCTGACAAGATGACTTCATTGTCATTCATAGTCTTACAGGGGCATATGGTGGATGTGTTCTCAGTAAGTGGTGAGAAGTAAACCTGTTTCCCTATAGAAGCACAGATCCATCCCCTAATAATGCTAGTGGATTGGTAATATGCTGTGAGTTCCCCAGTACTGTCACTGAACCTTACAGCCCCTGAGCTATAGTGGCGCACAGTGGAACTGCTCTACAGTGGAAAATACAGATACAGTACTTATATTTCATTTCACGTAATATATCAGACATGCTAAACAGCACTGAAAGGCTTACGGCTCCTTAATGGGTGGTAACTTTTTGCTACTGTGTCAGTGTAAATGTAAATGTCTTGTGAAGCATGGAAGAACTATATTATGAGCAGGTAATAAGTCACTAAAAATATGTTCACAGTAGAAATGCTTTCAGCACTTACCTGCAGCAATTCTAATAAAAACTAGGACTTTTATAGATCTATGCTCCTTTTGCTTTAAGTCTCAATCTCAAGTACTTCTTAGGTCTTCAGAGCCCTAAACACATCGCTATAAATATTTGAAATACCCTCTGGGTCTACTACGGGCATTCTTTTTTTATTCTTACATTAACTGAATGAGGTTGGCACATTATCCTTCATTCACAAGAAATGCCAAGGAATTAACACTTACATTGTTTTTTTTGGTAAACTGTTAAGCCTTGATGGTGTAAAGTCAATAATAATCTGCTAATGAGAGCAGGAGTGAAGCAGAGAACATGAGGCTCTGTAAGGACTTGGGAAAGCCCTTACTCCACTGCAGTAGGTGAGTGCAGTGACTCAGCAGATGAGCAAAATCCCCATGTCAGAGTCATAAGACTTAAGAGTGAGAGGGGACCTTATTAACGTTTACAAACATCTGAAGGGTGAGTGTCAAGTAGAAGGGGCCAACCTCTTTTCAGTGGTGCCTTGTGATATGATGAGGGGCAATGGACACAAACTGGAACACAAGAAGTTCCACCTCAACATGAGGAAAAACATTTTTACTTTGAGGGTGGTGGAGCCACCAGTGAGGTTGTGGAGTCTCCTTCTCTAGAGACTTTCAAAACCTGCCTGGACACATTCTTGTGTGGCCTGCCCTAGGCGATCCTACTTTGTCAGGGGGTTGGACTCTATGACCTCCAGAGGTCCCTTCCAACCCGCAGCATTCTATGATTCTATGATAAATAAGGACTTGACACAAAAGAGAGAGCAGTGAAGGAGAGAAGGGGAACTAAAGACTAGCATGGTAAGTGGGTTTTGTGGGACCTTTCTCCACAGAATAGCTGGAAGTCTGGCTTGTCTTGTTTCTACTTTTTGCCTTATTGTCAGGTGGGAGAGGAAGCTCCTAGAGAGCACCGTGAGGAGCCTCCATCAGAGCCAGCCCCCTTGTCTTGGGAGTCACTTCTGCTGCTTTGTAACAATGCCTACACTGCTCCTAACCTGGACTCCCACCTGCAGGCTGGTGTTCCAGCCTAGCCCTGGCCCATCCCCACAGAGCTGCCCAATCCAGTGAGCTGTGGCTCTCCTCAGCTGCCCTGCTCCCTGGCTGGGGGCAGGGATATGGGTGCCAGCTGACGAGGCCCTGCTCTGCCTGATCCAGGTGGAGCTCCTGGCACCTGAGCCTCCTCAGTTCTCAAGGAGCAACCAGCCTACATGGCACCCTGACACAATACTCTGAAGACTCTCATCATTTTTCCTTCCCTTCCCATTCATAAGTGCCACAGTGAAATTTCACACTAATCCTAGTGAATCAACCCTTCCTCTGGCTTCACCTGCCACCTTTGGTAGCACTGTAATCATTCCACATAATTTTTTCTTGGAGTTTGACGTCACTCTTTCCCAAATGTGATATCTCTATACTTTTTCATTAATTTCCCACTGCTCTAGTGTATCCCATCTCTTCTCAATTTCAGTTCCTTTAAGCTGATGTAAATACCTGATCTTCATCTTTCTAGCCTGATGTACCAGGCCCCCTGCTCACCATGTCAGGTTCTGTCTCTTCAGTTCCAGTGTCTCAGCACCAGCCTCCCATCTTCCTCCTGCTGCACCCTCTGTCAGTACCCTCTCATCCTCTCCCTTCTCAGCTGAAAGGCTCTCTGCGTACAATGGTCCAGTGAGAATGAAGAAAAGGTAAGATGCATGGAGAATTATATAACAGTCTGGTGAATTTACCTTTGATATTTTTCCCCTAATATGACATAGTAACCCATGTATGTTTGACTTGAAAACCCTCCATCTCTCCTGTCAGTAGAGTTGTAGCAGGGATGTGTGTGCTCTAAAACATTTAAATGTCATGCTTTGATGAATCTATAGTTTCCCTGCTTAACCTGGGAATATGTCTCATGATAAATGAAGAATTTCTTTCAAGGGGTTGTATTTGAATCCCATGACGGCATAAGAGCTCTGCTGGTCACAGTGGCAACTGGACACAGTGGCCTAATGTACCTCAGACTTGACTCTTAAGTCTGAGATTAATTTGTTCTCTTTGTACAAGTTTACACGATTTTTTGATCTTTTAAATCTGTAGTTGCTAAAGCAAGCCAGTGGGACATACTTTTGTTGAAACATCTATTCACTATCATTGTCACTTACTCTGGTGCTAGCAGAGTTAAGTATCTAGCAGGGAGTGAGAGCTAAGTACCTTCACCCCTGAAAAGACTGAAATTTTGACTTTGTATTATCAATACCCATACAACTTCCATTTCAGTAGTTAAAAGCAGGAAAGAAAAATTGAAAATGTTCAAATGTTTGGTCTTTTTTTACATTTTCCATGGATTTCATCACAGAGACAACAGCAACATAGTTCTCAAACAATCTCTCCCACTGACTGTGAAAACTACAGTGTACAGCGGAGGCAAGGGAACCTTGTCTGGCTGATTGCATGTTTTGAATTGAGCCTGACACTGCATCTCTTTCACCAAAACATGAAAAGACCTTTCAGCCTCTACTAACCTTCCAACGGCTGAGCCTGACTGAATCAACCTCAGACTGCAAAAGAGCTGCCTAGAAGGCAGCACAATACTGAGGTTGGAAGAGTCTTTATTACATGGAATGATATGAAAACCAGCATGAGTACCTGCAAAAGATATCCTCATGTTCTGTCTACTTTCTGCAACATTTGAGACAATCCATTGGATAAGAACCTTAAGCTCAGTTCTTCCCTGATATGGCAATGGAGACAGGCTGCTAGCTACTCATCCCCGCTGTGAGTCTAGGCATGGTTTAAGATCTTCCAGGGGTGTCAGTAAGAGAACAATAATATAGCCCAGCCTCCACAGCAATCCTAACAGTGGTACAGATGTTGAGAAGGGAACATGAAATCAGAAAATAGCTGCAAAATGTCAGTGAAGTTTAGTGCTGCTGAAAAAAGATCAGTGTCCTTCAGTCCCACCTATCACTGCAAGTAGGCTAAGGCCCATCAGCAGCTGGCCTAACAAGGATAAATAAAGTCTGATTTTGTTTTTCGATCCTGCTTTTTGTTTTACCAGTCAGTTGTACTTCTAGCTCCATGAAGAGCAACAGAACCAGAAGGTTCTAGCCTTGTTTGAATATGTGTTCTCATCAGTGGAGCTATGCTACCCAGGTTTATAAAATGTTTCCGTTTCTGTATCTCTCACTCTCATTAACACTCTATATGCTAAGTTGGGTAAAAGTATTTCTTGTTGTGAGATGTTTTGGAGAGCTAGAGTGGATTAAATGATGGTGTACTGAATTCTGTGAGCTGATCTGTAAATATTTAAGAAATTTGGAATGCCTTCTGACATTTTTCAGGAAAAAAAAAAAAAAGCAGCTTCCAAAATTCTGTAAGATAGGTTTCAGCCTGATCAACTACCAAATACACAGCAAGTAATCAAGTGACATTTTACCAACCTTGCTGTATCTATGAGACTCTCATTAATGCCCAGATGTATGTCTTGTGTTGTAAGGAAGGAAGGATGTCCTCCAAGGAGAGCAAATCCTACAAATAAAAAAAGAAATTAAACACTAGTGTCTCATATTTACAGCCAAGATGCAAAATCTTAGTCATGCAAAAGATATGTACAGCAACGCAAGTAAAACTCAGCAAGGCAATCAAATGTTTCAAACACTTGAAGTCTGTCAAACAAGACACAAATAAATGTATTTTGGAATAAAACCACTCATATGTGATTCTTTGCTGAAATCCTTAGGCATGAGTTCTGTTCACAGGAACAGTCATTCAAGCTGTACGACTACATATTGCCAAAGCCATCTCTGTAGCTCCCTGTCAAGAGCTGAGTAACCCATTCATCACATTGCATTTCCACTTCAAGGGACTTAACAGCCTAGAAGGGCGATCTGAGTCACTCCAAGCAATTCCATGTCCTTGCAAGAAGCTTCAAGTATAGTCATTCAGAAAACTCTAAGTCTCCTCACACACTATAATAAACTTATGCTCAGTCACAAATGACAAGGTGGCTTAAAAATTATGATGTGACAGGGAGAAAAGATCTTGGGCACTGCCAGCACCCCTCCGCCTTGCAATAGTTAGTAATTTATAAGGTGAGACAAGGAACTGGATGTGTTAGATCTGAAGAATTAAATCCATTCCTAATCAGGAAACCATGAAAAGAACTGAGCACCACTTAAGAAAATAAAACATTTTAGGAAACTTAAAAGGTGTCTGGATAGTATTTTGGATAAAGACAAATTACATGTTAAGGGTAACTCTTGGGTTCTGTCCTGCCTTATTTCCACTGCGCCACTGCTAGAATGCTGCCACAAGCAAACAGCTGACACAGACAGGAAGGAAAACAGCTTTTTTTCACCAGCACTTGAGTGTCCCAGCCTTTGCCTGGTTTAAGCCTAAAGCCTCCTTCCACTGAATCTCAGTGTAAAGTCCATCGTGGCCACACGTGGGGAGGATGGGACCTGAGGGGGGGCTGTTCTAAGAATTNTGCCCCCTGGGCACACTGCTGGCTCATGTTTTGCACTCCCAGGTCCCTCTCTGCCGGGCCGCTCTCCAGCCACTCATCCCCCAGTCTGTAGTGATACATGGGGTTGTTGTGGCCAAAGTGTAGGACCCTGCATTTGACCTTGTTGCATCTCATACCATTGGCCTCAGCCCATTGACTCAGCCTGTCCAGGTCCCTCTGCAGCGTCTTCTTACCCTCCAGGATATTGACACTGCTCTCCAACTTGGTGTCATCCGCAAATTGTCACACATGGTTTATCATAAGCCTGGTAGAGGACACAGCATCCTACAACTGGGGATGTACAAAGTGTAGGATTTGAGATGGGCTGTAGACATCCCTGTAAGGCATTTTTTGTGCAAAGGGGAAGATTTTCCAAATAAGAACAATTCCTTTCTGGTAGATAAGTCTTCAGGGAGATCTTGCCCTGTCACTAACATCCACAATGGAGGAAATTTCCAGACAATCTCCGTGTTGATAAACAGCCTTTTATTGTGACAAAGATCTAGATGGAAGGTCATCTTATTTTTATTGCCAGGAAGAGAAAGGTCACATGCAGTACAGAAGGGCAGAGATTCTTCTTCTCTACCAAACTGTGATCTCTCAGAGGCGCTAACAAATTTAGCACTGTTAAAAACAAAATAAACCAAAAAATAAACAAACAAACAAACAAAAGAAAAAGAAATATTAAAAGCTGCCTAGGCTGGTTGCATCCATTAGATGGCACTGAAGACATCTCCAGGACTGCTGCTTCAACATGATGTTTGTATGTGCCTGTTGAAGATTAAAAAGTTGATCCCACAGCTACTTTTTAAAAAAGGATTAAGCCAGGAGCTAACACTGAAACCTTTCACAGATAAACCCAAGCAACTAGGTCAGGTGGCTGGCTGGGCCCCTAACACAGAGTAGCCCTTATTAACTTCCAACCCATGTGGACAGCAGGGTTGAAGTGAGATCTTCCACTTTGAATTGGTTCAGGTAGTCTCTAGATTTTATAATGTAACAGAGAAAAAATAATACTAGAAAATCATTGGCTTTCAACTGCTCAATTTCCTTAAATATCAGATTGAAAAGAACAATGCTTTAGACTCACCCTAATGAGCAAATCTCTGCTCTGTTCAGCCAGTGTATACTCATTTTATCGATTGGGCCTGATTTCACATTCTCTTTGCCATCACTAAGGATTGCTCCAAATCTCAACAAGATTAATGTCAGACACAGAAAACTTTTAAAAGTTAAGCATTGCTTAATCTACTATTACTTTTCGCTGTTAGAAAAGCACTAGACATTTGCTGATTCCTTTGCCCTCCTTTCTTGGTTATTCAGAAGCATTTTTTATTAAGGCAAGAAAAATGTTTGGGTTTCCTCAAATACTCTCGCCTCCTTTCTGCAGCTGAGACATAAACACTATATTTATTGGAATGCGTAGGAAAACTGTTGCCGAGGCATTACAGCCTATCTATTCAATGCAAGTCGAGACCTCAAAGATGAAATGTCATTTGTAATAACTTTTCCTGTCTGGCTTCCTGTGTCTTTTTTTCAAAGTCATATACAGTTATGTCAGTGATTTATCTCTGCAAGTCCCACACAATATAACAGCTCTGCATTTTAGGCTTCTAAATGCATACACTTTGGTAGATGTTTCACAGTCCCGGCAAGCTCCCACGGACAGGTTCTGTTTTCTATAAATGACGCCAAGGTAGAAAAAGAGGAATCCGGCCATTTATTCAGAATTGCCAGACGTCAAGCAACCCAGTCAGAGCCACCACCTGGAGTCTGTGTACATAGCAGAGTCCTAATGTGTTGGGCTTTCTGCTCGTGAACTGGCCATCTGTGCAGGCCATGGGAACATATTTCCATCCAAAACTTTCCATCTGGAAATACAGAAGCCCTATGCTCTAGCTTTGTGTATAGTCACAGAAACAGAATCTTTGCTTAGATTCTTTCATCTAGACTACTAGCAGAAAAAAAAAAAAAAAGAAAAAGATAAGATTACTTTTGAAGATATGCAGGCAGCAATTCAGCAAATAAGCACATGCTGGAATGCTGTGTTAATCTAGAAGATCTAATCTTCTTTGTTGTTACAAGCTGGTCATATTCAAAGCCACATGCTAAGTGTTTATATGAATCTTGGTGTGTTCAAACTGTATTAAATGTTTATACTGCAGATCCAGAATAGATTATTATCTCCTGTTCACACTTCTCACTACTGTTATTTTTCAAAAATGGACAGTTTTATGTGTCAGACTGTGACACATTATTGAGCCCATTTACACAAACTCTTTCATGTAGGACATGAGTGCTGGTCATTGTACAGACATAAGTTAAATCTAGATTGCAGCCTGTCCCTCCTAAGGGGGGACAATGTAAGTGGGCCAAAGTGAATCCTCTACTTTACATGGTGTTGTGGGGCTGCCCCAGGAGACATACACAGCCATCTTCCAAAACTTGAAGGAAGGATTCTTTTTATATTTCAAGATGTCTGGATTTGGATTTGTCAGTTTCCTCACTGCCTGTCAAGACAGAATCTAGAAAGTATTTTTCAGTTTAGACTCATATATAGCAATGTTCAGGCATGGACAAGGTGTTCTTACCCTGCTATGTCAGAGGAGTGAGTTGGGAGTTACTCCACTAAAGCCAGTGGCAATGAACCTCTGTAAAGCTGTTAAAACCTTGTATATTCCAGTGCACAACAGAAGGTGGTATACAGAGCTTTTCTGCCTGTATTGTTTCCTCTCCAATTCTACCTTGTGACACAGTCTGCATTCAGTGTCTGTGATGCAGTTAGATTTGACTTGTTCACTAAAACCTATATGCAGCTGTATATTTTAAGAGCAACAGTGACAATTAGAATTTTACACCTAAGCTATAACAAAAATAGGGCATTCACCTTTATGCCATGTTTGAGAATTTTTATTTTACAAGTAATGCATGACCACATGGAATACCTGTTTTCAAAAAGTATGTAAAATTTTATGCAGAATTGGTATGGGATTCTGGCTGCAAATTGATGATGTTTCCTGGTATAATAGCAGAGATGTCATATTTTCCACTATAAAAGCCAGAGATAGCAATAAATCTAGCAGGCTTCATAAAACTGGATTTACTTTGCCAATACCCTGTAGAAGTTACTTGCAGTTCTTCCTTAAACTTACACCACCACTACTACTCTTAGAAATAGTAAAATAATACAGGTTTCAGAAATATTCATTAGGACAAGATTATATTTGTTCAAGAGAGTAAAGGGGCAATGAATTATAGGAGATGTATATTATTCAGTACAGTTGCAGTGTCATCGGAATGAAACAGTTCAGAGGCATAGTATGGTGCAAAAGCCACAAATATCAACTCTTCTCTTTCAATGCATATTAAATTAATGTTTTGATAATCTTTGATCAATCCTGGCAACTGGGAGAATTGCTCAAAGACTAGAAGAATGCAAATGTCATGCCCATCTTCAAGAAAGACAAGAAGGAGGACCCAGAGAATTATAGGGCAGCCAGTCTCACCTTGATCCCTGGAGAGGTGATGGAGACACTAATGCTGGACACCATTTCCAGACAGATAAAATACAAGAAAATCATTAGGAGTAGTTAGCATGGTTCCACTGAGTGAAAGTCATGCTAGACCAACTTGATAAAATTCTATGATGAAATAATTTGCTCCAGATGAGGGCAGAGCAGTGGGTATTGTTCACCTGGACTTCATTATGGCCCGTTACATTGTCTTCCATAAGATCTTCATAGACAAGCTGTTGATGTATGGCCTGAATGAGTAGACAGTGAGGTAGGTTAAGCACTGGCTGAATCGCCAGGCCCAGAGGTTAGTGCTCAGTGGCACAAAGGCTAGCTGGAGGTCAGTGACTAACAATGTCCTCCAGGGGTCAATACGGGGTCCAGTCTCATTTAACATCTTCCTTAATGATCTGGATGATGGGGCA
>WEIS01087253.1:25205-45571 GCA_013389965.1 Todus mexicanus | reverse complement strand
TCAAGCAAATCATACGGATGTGTGTTGCTGAAGTTTATTCTGGAGAAGCAGGTATTCTGGAGTCGTCTCTGGACTCTGCAATTTGTGATGCATGTCCTGGCTGTTCCTGCTTCATCCCATCATGAAGTGCCCCCCCAGCCAGCTTCCAGAGATAACACGCTGAGGATCAGGGAACTCCAATGCAATAACTTTGCCAGACATTCATGATCCGAGATTTCTGAACAGACAACCTTTGTTATCAGGAGAAGTTTACTCAGTGTTGCATGGGCCAGAAGGTGCCTGATGCTTTGCTCTCTGCTAAATAAAAGGCTAAAATGGAGCTGTAATACATCACAGAGTGATGAAGAGTAAGGAAGGCCTCTGTATTTCACTGTAGCCTTGAAGGTCCCGTGTTCATCCTCTTCCTGAAAATCAGTTGCACAAGGGGGGGAAAAAAGGAATTGATCCTTTTCATGTGGATCCTTAGTGCCCCGACACCTGCTCTGCAGAGATCAACTGGGATTGGAAACAAACTTCTGCTGCATCTGATTTTATTTTTTTCCTGGGTGCTTGGAAAGACGATTGGAATGATTTAGACACTTGGCTTTCCTGCTGAAGAAGGGCCAAGAATTGTACTCATTTCTCCTGGCCTCTGTTTTTTGCTCTGGCTTGATGGCTGTCCTGATTTTTCAGGCACAGTTATAATTAACAAGACTGCTAAGTGGAGGGGGAGGCAGCAAGAGGATAGTTCTGGATTACTAATAAATCAAGGATTTTTCTTGGGTGTTTTCTCTCTCAGTTCTTTATCAGTCTCCATTAAATATGCATGACAGCTCTGGATACCACGTTGTGCTTCTGTCTTCTCAGTTAAAGCTTCCTGAAGTCTCCTCAGGGCGTAGACCCCACCAACTTCTGTGGTTCAACATCCCAAGGAGAAGGCTTGTATGGTGTGTTTTCTGTGATGATGCTGTGGACTTCTCCTTCTCTCCCTCCTCATTCTGAACCTGCTGCAGTTGTTCCATGTGCGCCAAGAGCGTGCATCTGACTCACCCTGTGCTGCCGGCTGCTGCTGCCTGCCCTTTTTGACTGCATTAGTTTAATTGAGTGGGGAGCTTGCTGGAGAAGCTATTCATTCCCCTGGTAACTGTGCTTGACAATCAGAAGTTATTCTGGGGGTGAAGGACTGGTACAGATTTGTTTTCCTTGGCTGCAGATCCGTTGCCCCTAATAGTTTCTCACTCGTATGAACCGAGGCTGACTTGGTTTGCCACTAATTAAAAGCCAAAAGGATATGCAGTCCTCTCCAAAATAATTACAATATTCAGTGAATGAAAGAAAACTCTGCTTGCTTCCCGTTGGTTTCCAAACTGTTCCATCTTACCCTTACACTGGCCATGATGCATGGGAGGGCCCTGGCAGGGCCAGCAGCTCCATCCTGGTGCATGGGGAGTTTGTGCTTGAATCCATTCTCCGCTGTTGGACCAAAGGATAAATATAGGAAAAGCATGGAATTATTAAAACCAGGATGAAATGCAATAGTTGCCTTTGGGATGAGAGGATGTGTTTTCTCTATGGGAAGCCACTAAAGGTGACAGAGGTGAGTGTGTGCACCGTGCGTACAGGAACATGTGTTTATCTTGACTTTTTATGGGCTGAAAAACAACAACAATAACAAAAGGTTTTGACTGTGTCTGTGCTTACTCTCGGGAACCCTGGATGCAGCAGCTGGAGTTCCTAGATAGTTTGTTTTGTATCAGTAATTGGTTTCAGATACACATTAACTTTGCCTTGTGTTTTCCTGGGCCTGGTGAGACAGTGGAAGGTGTCCTTTCCTTTCTGTTTGCTTGACCTGTCTTGGTCATGTTTCTGTCACCACTGGGGCTGGGCCTGCAGAGGGTCCTACGTGTTCCATGGAGGTATTTGTGCTTCTTCAGTGCAAATTGGAGGGGCTGTCTGATGTGACTGCTGGGTTGAGGGTTGGAAGATGTCCAGTCCGAAGTGGTCAGATTCCCTGGCAGCAAGGGCTGGAGCACCATGGTTGCTGCCTTTCCTTTGTGTGTGCAAAGGTAGAAAAGTGTCTCTAGTCTTGTTCCTTATCCCCACCATGACCTCATGATGGGTTTTTGCCTCTGAACACTAGCTGATGTAGGAGGAATAGCTGTCTGGGCAGCGATCACCATTTGAACATGCTTCCTTTTATAGCAGTATTACATGGATGGGTGAAGTCTCCCAGGACCAGTTTCAGAGGTTGAGGCAGGATCATCTCCATCCATAATGCTCCTTACAGGGATGTGTCCAACCTGCTGTTGGAGGTTGGCGATGGCAGCCGTGCCTGCTCACCTGCAATCCCTCCCTCTGCTTTGCTACTCTGGGTGCAAAAGCGAGTTGTGTTCTCTTTGCACAGGGAGTGAACCCAAAGTTGCTGTGCTCGGCTGCGGGACATGCAAGGAGCAACAAAGGGGCTGTATTTTCTTAATCTTCTTGTCTTGTGAAGCAGTATCTGGCTGTGCCCTTAGTAACAGGGTTTTTTTAATGCAGATTGAGTCCCCTGTTTTAATTGACTAAGAAAAAAGAACTTGAAGAGGGTATGAACCCACGACCTTGAGATAAATACTTTCTTATTGAGTCCCTGAGCCCCTAAGCCGCCCCCTCATCTGAGAGTAGCGTGGTTTAATCAAAGGTCAGAGGTTTTGTCGTCTTTGAGAGCCTCAGAAAAAGAGAGTGATGCGAGGGAGCTCTTCATGGTCCCCCATGACTGCAGTCATTCTTGGCCTGTCAAATTCCCATTGAGCTCGCTGTGCTTGTCCTCTGTTCTTGGATGATGGCTCTCTTGACCTTCTCTGGTCTCTGTGAATGCTGATAAAGGCCTAGTGATCAAGTCAGCTGCATTTCTGGGGATTGTAACTAGATACACGGGCGAAGGGCTTATGGGAGGCTGCTGTAAGCCTCTGTGCAGATCTGCAGCCTTGGTGGGACACAGTCTTCTCTTGCCAGCTCTTCCCACACAGCCTCCCACGTGCGTCTCCTGTTTGTAGGCTGAAGGCCAAGTGTGGTATCTCGTACACTGCTGTGTGGTCAGTCTTGGCGAATGCTGACTTGTGTATGGCTACTGTTATCTGTGATGTTGTGGTTGCTCATAGAGGTCCCCCCGCATTTTATTCTTTATTTCTTATTGGGTGGTGACCAGGCATGTGGCTGTGCTTCTTCTAACAGGTGCAGTATTACTTTACCTTTCTCTTTCCTCCTCTCCTTCCCTCTTCCTGACTGCAGTCACTAATGCTCCTTGAACCTGGCGGGTGGCTGGCATGGAGCTGGTCTTGCTTGCATTTGCATGTTGGCTTCTGGCTTCCTTGGTGCTGTACCAAGTCAGTCTTTGAAGATATCAGGTGGCACGTCCTGGAGAGATCTCTGTCTCTGAAAGCTTCTGCAGTTCCTTGCTGCTTATCTGCATCACCAAGTAAAAAAATAGAAAACACTTTACTTGGTAACATAAATGCTGGCATCAGGGCTGGTGACAGAATTCCCGCTGACAAGCTTAGTAGGGTAGGAGTAGGCGAGGACAGGTGTGATGGTGGTGCTATGCTGTTAGGTGCTCCTGCGAATCACACCAGCGAGACGGAAGAAGGTTGAAGAGACCTTTCTTGGTCTCAAGTGTTTTGTACCTTTGGTGTGATGTTGCACCCACACACTGTAGCTAGTGTTTCAAACAAATGCATGTCTAGCACTGAGGTGCAACAGGTTGGAGGATATTTTGTGGCAAATTTTTGGAAGAACGCACTGAATTAGTAGACGAGGAAACTTTGTGCTGAGAAACCATCAGTTACAGGGGAAGAAGTGTGATCTCTGTGTGAGTACCAATGAGATCCAGTCAGAGGGTTGAGGGATGTGTAATTGCTGACTTCTCCGTTCTGCAAACAAAAAGCCCCTTTTTTTACACTGAGAAACAGGAATGCAAAGTGAACCAAATCATGCAGATCCATGGGTGCAGCTTTACAGTCATTATTGGTGCTATAGGCAAGTACTAAAGGAAATGCAGTGCATGTCCAGTGTATGTACTTCTCCAGGTCAAGAAAAAATGGCACAGAGGGGCTAAAGCCTTTTTATCCTTAATTTTAAGGAGAGGAAAGATTTCATAATACTTGTGCTTACTGTGCTGAGAGAAGGGATGTGATAAATCAGTCTCCTTTTACAGGCAATTAATTAATCTCCTTAGGGGAGAGGATAATCCATAGCATTCCTGTGGAAGTCTGTGTGCTGGTCCTTCTACACAAAGTGATGGAGGGATATCCAAGCTGTGCCACCTTCCCTTTGCTTGAGCCCAAGCCCTATCTGGCAGGACAGGAGCATGTATAGGGCAAGGTGCTGGACAAACAGCATGATGACTGTGTGTTTATGTTCTTGTTTTTCCCGCCACTGTCACCGCTGGGGGGTAAAGTCCTTCCCTGCCATGCAGGGGAAGCATGTGGAGCTGCAGGTCATTGTGCAGGCAGGTGACCAGGCTGTTGTGCTGAGATGCGCGGGCACTGGGCAGCTCTGCCATGGGCTGGTGTGTGCATGGGCCTGCTGAGCTGGGGGATTAGGATCACCTTTGCTTCCTGTTGTCATGCTCCTGTAAATGCTGGAGGACCCTTCTTTGTACCCTTAGTGCTGGGCTGTGGCTTGCCCACCCTGAGGGTGCTGGTGATGATGTTGAGGGAGAAGAGGGGCAGTGTCACAGGGACGAAAAGTTTATCAGTATAAAAGGTGGCCTGAAAAACTGCCTCTGCTATTTTTTTTATTATTTTTTTTTTAATTCCTTTGACAATAAGGGCCTGAGGAGCCTGGCTGCCAGCTGAATTTGGGCTAACTTAGGAGCTAAGACAGCTTTTTCATACATTTTTCTGTATGTCTCTGTCCCCATCTGTGGTGGAAGTAATAGTACCTTCTTGTGCAGAAGGCAAATGCATCCACAGGCTTCTGTGGTCCTCCTAGTTATTAGGGCTTGTCAGAATCGCTCCAGAATTTTTATGTGTTTGGTATAAATGGCACTTTTCTCAAAAGGGCATTTTCTGCAGGAAACGTTAGATTGCAGATCACTTGTTGTTTTGCAAAGGAGAAAAGTTTTTAGTTATTTTATTCTTCTGTTCGTGATGGTAACACCAGTTGTTGAAAACAAAAATGTTTGCGTAAAAAGCAGTCGATGAGGCTGCTTGACTCTCTGACTGCACTTCCTCAGCCTCTCGATGCAGTTGTTTGGAAAGTGGAGAAGCTACACTGAGAAAGTCTTCTCTTTTTCAATACAGGTATTCTAAGCCCATTATTGCCCATCCCACTTAAAGGTGTTTTTTCTCAACTGGAGCAGTTTGCTGTCAAGGTATAAAAATGAAAGAAGATAGCTTATTCTTGGTCATCCTTGGAGATGGTGGGGAAGGAAGGGACAGGCATTTCTAAACCAGAGAGTTTTACTAGTGCTGGCAGATTGTGCTTTTTAAAAAATATCACAATGGATTATAATGCTTTTGAATATCCGCAGCCTGACCAAGGGGGCACAGGAGTGGTGAATCCAGTTGGCTACCAGGTATTTGTTGCTATTTTCAAATGATTCGGCCAAAGCTGGTTAAACCAGAAGCTTTAAACAAAAAGACAGTCTGGTCATGTAGGCTCTGAGTTTTAAAAGTTTCATTTACAACTAGCTTTAAGAACAGCAATAAAAGAGCATGCCATGGTGCCAAGGGTTTCATTGGGGTGATACTCAAGCAAGCTTGGGAGGAAGTGACCTTTGCCTTCAAATTTTGGCCATTTAAAACCAAAATGGTTAATGGAATATTGCCCTTTGTAATAAAACCTTTAGACTCAAACAAACGTGAACAAAAATGCCATATCTGCCTTAGGAGATTTCAATGTAAAGGTGGGCTGCAGGGAAGCCTGGAGGAGTGGGAAGATCGAGGTGCCTTCCAGAACTGTGTGCCTTGGGGTACAGCACTTCTCTACACCCTTGTGCTCTTGGTCACTGTTGATCTGTTTATCTTGATGGAGCATCTGGAGATGTGGGAGGCACTTTAGGGCAACATTCTGCTGGTGCTGCCTGGTGAGGATGGCTGTTTCTCGAGGGGGGGGAAAATATGACATTTTTTTGGGTTTGGATTGCAAAACGTTATTCTTTGTTTGAAACCCAGGCTCTGTGGTGCTGTGATACTGCATGAGAACTTGAAAGCGAAATCAATTATCCTTCTTTGATCAAGAAGCTGGAGTGCAGTCGAGTGAGAAAGTGAAACTGGCCCCCCTCTTGCTCAAGGTCTCTCCAACCAGGCTTAATGAAATGCAGACAGCAAACAGTGGGGGGAAAAAGAAAAATCATAAAAATCACTGAGGCTATTTTGAAAATCTTCCGCTTCCAGTAGACTGAGGGAGTGTAAACAGCATGAGGCCAGTAGTCTGTGCCTGGAAATAGGGCGTCCAATCCTGGTGTCAGTTATAGACACGTAAATCACGGGCAGCACTGCTGGCAGTGGCGGGGAGCTGCTGAAAGGTCTCTCCAGCGTGGGACCGCAGGCCTTCTGGTGTAGACATGCTAATTCCTCTTGTTCCTTAGCCACCCTTCTTTTCTAGCTGTCCTTGTGCATTTGAAATAATAGGGCTGTGACATGGCTGGTCCTGCTGATGGGCTTGCCCTTCAACATCACCCAGTGGCTCCAGCTGAGAGCTCCCAGCTGCTGGGCTGTTGTAGGTAGGGCTGTCTCACAGGTTCTTCCACCAGTACCTAAATCTGTCCCGCCCCAAATTATTATTTTGGTTGTTGTTGTACAGCAGTCTTGGTAGGCTGGATGCCATCCTTTCAGTGCAAACTGCATCCCATCCCTTTGGTGCTGGTATGCTGGTGTCTCCTCCATCTTTCTCCTGGTCTCCTACTCCTTTTTTCCTCTGTCTTGTTTTAGTCTCATTTTATGAACCCCAGAACAAACTTGAAAGTCGAGTGTGACAGGAAAAATAAAAATGAGTCTCCTGGTCCTGAAACCAGGTGTGCCACTGCTGCAGGACCCTGCAGCTCCCCCAGGGCAATGTTTTAAAACCCATCTCTGCACCCTGCAGAGTGTGGGGGCTGCTGGAGAATTTGCTCTTTTATGGCAGCTCGTTTTCCCCATCAGAACTCATGGTCCATGCTGTGACCAGCATCAGCCTTCCTCCAATGCAAGGGCTGGACCAACAGCTTGGAAGCGATAAGTCCCATTATGACTAATTTTAACCCATGAGGTTGTGGTGGATTTCAAAGCAGCTCTGTGCCAAATGTGATAGAGGAGGGGTGTGTGCTTCCTTGCAAGTTGAAACTTACCATTCACCAAGTTGTTGCTTTGCACCAGCACAAGATCTGACCTCTCGGAAGGCAGCAGTTTGGTGTATTAACTGTTGCTCTTTGTATTGATGACTCTCTGAGCAGGTGCCGCTGCTGGTAGCAGAGCGAGGGAAATGTGTCTCCAGCTTTTGTTATCTTGCATGTTCTTTTTATTAGATAATTTCATCAGTGTAGTTGTGAATCGAGAAGTTTAATAAATGAAAGCTGAGATGCACAGAAGCAAACCTAGAAAGCCGCTAGTCAGGGCCAGATCCTGCAGGCAGCCGTGTCCTGGGATAGCACTAGGAGTCCTTGTCTCCGGGCAGCTGTGTTCATGGGTAAGGATATCATGTAGCCCATCAGGACTTTTAAGTCAGGATTGGACTCAGAATTGAGGTTTGCATATGAGGGTCCTGATTTTCTAATATGTCAGGACATGGAGGCCTCAGATGGCTCCTGCAACACTGGTGGTGGTCAAAATGGCTGAGGATCAGTGCTCAGGTAGGGGAGGAGATAATGTGAGGTTTCTGAGTTTGGGGACGTTGGCCAGCAAATAACAAATAAAATGGCACGGTGTGGGGAAAGACATAAAAATACGTGTCAGAACAGGGTAGGCTTTTAAGTGTTTTTCATTTAAAATGAAAAGGTCAGATGGAATGGGGTTGTCATCTGGGGACCTGTGTGTGCACCTGCCAATCATCTGGGGGGACTCATGTCAGTTCGTGCTGATGACTGACTTGCTGGGAGCTTGTCTGTGCTTAAAAATTGGTGACTGGAACAGTTAAAACAATAATTTTCCTTGTGGTGGTCAGGCTGAGACATCTGCTCCTAGAAGGAACAGGAATGAAGGATCCCAGAGCAAGGCTGCTTTATCCCAGTTTTACTGATGTTCGTGCTTGGGCTTCTACAAGTATAGCCATACTGATTTGAAAAAAATTAATTAAAATCCAAAAACCTCTGAATATTGGTAACACTTTAAAGTGGAAGGGTGATTTAAAAGTGAATGCAGCTTTTGAATAAACAGACTGGGAAAACCAGTCACCGTTCAGCCAGGCTGTGATGTGAGAAGTGTAATTAGCACTTGCTGAAATTATTTTCATGGGTAAGATTTTCTTGTAGAGGGACTGGGGAGTCTTGTTACTTCAATTTCTGGGTGATCACTGTAAAGTTATGCTAGGGATGCCTGTTTTTCTGGAAGTGCTGACTGCAGTTCTTTGAAACCTGGAATTCTTGCAGACGTTTTTTACAGTGTCCATTGCTGAAAAATCTGAAAGATATAAGGAAATTTGAACTATAAGTGAGGATTGATGTTGAAATTCGGGCATTGTAAACTACTGCAAACAGGAACTTTGCTTTCCATATTCTGCTTGTGTATCTAATTTAGATTTCTGTTTTCTTTCTTGGCAAATGTTGATTCTTATTGTAAATAATAATACAGCACCAACATTATCAGCCGGCGAGTGAACAAACTGTTTCTGATCATCACATCTGTAAGGATTTCAGAGTTCATAGATCTCAGCCTCATGCCTTGTTTTCCTTTCAGCTTGGGATGGCTTTTTTAAGCTTGTAATTGCTTTCTCAGCTTTTTACAAGCTATACCTTAAATTTAACTAGTTGGAAGAAACAAATGAAGAAAAGAATCTTTTGTGA
This sequence comes from Todus mexicanus, assembly GCA_013389965.1. Lineage (NCBI taxonomy): Eukaryota > Metazoa > Chordata > Aves > Coraciiformes > Todidae > Todus > Todus mexicanus. The sequence goes on along the minus strand of WEIS01087253.1, from coordinate 36,633 downwards.
AATACGTGCTCTTTTGGTAAATTCTGGCTCTGGTAGTTTGTTCAGAGACTATACTTAGTGTTTTGACTGTAATAGCTGATTCCTGCTGTTTGGGCATTTACTTTAAATAACTTTTAAAAGATAAATTGCCGATTGAAATGGTGCATTAAAATAAGTGATCTATATCATGCTGGGCATAAAAATGGAGATGCAGATGTGCACGTGTAGGTGTATAACAGGCTGCAGAGTCTCAGCTGCTGGTGATCTGGAAGGACAAGGGTTGTACTGAGTTATGCCAGATGGGAGCTTGGCAGGGTAAAGTGGTGTTGCTGAAGAGACTTTCCTGCCGTTTCCTCTCGCAGGACTCTGATAGAAATCTGGGATTTCTTGTTGCAAGATAAAAATCACAATTAGCTATGCACAGACCACTAAGCATCTGTTGCAGTGGAGGACCTCAGTTTCACAGAGCTAAAAGCCTGTCTACTGTTACTATTTCTGTTGTAAAAGCACCGGGATATTCCCCATAAAGGTTGTTGGGGAACACGTGAAATCCAGAGGTGGCTCCTTAGGGGCAGTCTTTGCATATATATCTCTGGGGACTTCAGTGGGGGAAAGACTTGTGCTGGAATCGATGGCAGCGAATGGACTTTGTCTGTACTGAGCACTCATTTGTCTTTCTCTACCTGAACCAAAGCAGGAATGAGGGTGACTGTGAGGGGCAGATCATTTTCAGGGGCTTTTCTCAAGATCTGTATCTCCTGCCTGCTTCCCCAGCGATGTTGGTTAAGGCACCAGTTTGCTAAGCCTCTGTGTAGTCCTGTGTGGTGCAAGGCTCTCAGAGGTGCTTCTTGCCTAGAGGTGGGTACAGGCAGCTGAAAAAAGGGACTTCGGAGAGAGAAGTTCTGCTGATCATGAGGCTTGGGAGCCTTGAGTTTCAAGAAGTGCTCCCTAACAGAAACACTTGTTGAGATCATGTCTTGAAGAGATTGGATTTGATGGTGGCATTATGACTTTTTATGCCTTGTGATGAAGCAGATATGGGTACCTCACGGAGAGTGTATGGGATCCTGCTCATCTTCCTGCAGGAGCCCAGTCACATGGAGACAGGACAGCAGGTGTGGATAGTAAAGCCAGCAAGATGCATTTCAACCAGCCAAGTCTGCCGAGTCCAATAACCGATGTTGTAAACGTTTTTTGAGTTAAACCTGGTGAAAGGCAAGCCTGAGCCAAGATCTCTTAAACACAGGTTGGGTCCCAAGAAATATTGTCTTACCTGGAGTTCCCAAAGGTGCTGTTGTCAGTTGAGTTGAAACAGTGTTGGAACCAGAGGGGAATGTTGTTGTCTTCTGCTTTTGCAGATAAGACTGAAGGGCATTTTGCCAGGAGCCTGTGGGAAGGACCTAAATTGTGTATAACTCTACATCATTTTAAAATGAAAAGTAAACATGCACAACCATAATATTTGCTTGTACTTGTCTCCTCCTTGATGGATGGAGAGAAATTGCTCTCTTGGCTGAGTTCACCAGCAATAAACCCCTGCAGTTACTCATCTTCATCCCAAGCTTGCAGTGAGTGGGAGAAGTCATTGTGATCTCTAGTTGAATTAGTCCTCATCACACCTGAGAGATGTGATTGATGGGTCCTGGGTACATTTGTGTTTGCCCAGCCCAGTGGGGAATTGGGGCTGGGTGCCACCACAGGGACCGTGGAACTGAGCTGGGAAGGTGAGCAGCCTGAGTCAGGGTGGACTTCGGAGTGCTCTTGTGGTGTTGGTGCAATGGAGATCTACCATCCCTTAGGAGAGGTGAGAGCCCTGTCGCTCTCCTGACTGCTATAGTATCAGTCACTGCATGGTGGACAAGGGGTACTGGCAGGGGTAGGAAGCCGTATCACTGTGCGACACCAAGAAGGGGCCTAGACTGCGAGCCACCAGCGCTCTTTTGCATTTTGCTGCATGTTGTTTGTAGACTTGTGGGCTCACGTGCACCCTTTTAAGCAGCACAGGTATAACAAACAAGCCTGAACTGAGTGTTTCCATCATTACAGCTGCAAATAGCAGTAACTTTCTCTGCTGAGCGGCAATGACAAGGCAAGCCTGTGCTTGTCATGAGCAGAGATAGGGCTGTCAAAGCAACCAGGATGTGGCTGGGATGGGATGGGATGCTGACCACGGGCCATTGGGGGCAGGAAGGAGTGTGTGATTCAGATGCTGCCTATCTCTGTGGAATTCACCCTGCCATGTGTCCTGGCATGCCATGTGCCAGATGGTGGTCGCATGGCCTGGCTGTCCCCTCTACCTTCATCTTCTGCAGAGGAGAAAACCACCACCAAGTCAGTCACTTCAAGAAAGGGCTGTGTCTGCTTTGCAACTACAGGAAAGAGTGAGGCAGTCCCTAATGGGAATTGGGCAGAGGTCCTCAGAGAAAAGACTGCTGAGATGGAAGGCTGGTGAACTGGGTAGTGGTGTAGCTTTGCTAGTGGTAGTGGTAAACCTCATGAGCTTCAAACAGAATTAAGTGATGCCTCTTGGCTCCCTCTCTATTCCTGAAGTCACAGAGATGAGTGACGGATTCACTATGTTGTCTTATTTTATGCCTTGTTTTACATCTCCTTTTACCTCACCGTTCGCAGGGGCGTTAAGAATGGTAAAGGAGCTGTGGCTTAGGGATGTGCAGGCTTTTGGCCAAGCTGTAGCAGCTGACAGCTGGTGCTGGTTGTCCAGTTGGAGGAGGCGATGCTTGCTTTTGCGGGGTGCTGAAAGACGTCCAGGAGTATGGACACTTCTGCCTAAGAAAGCTAGTGAGGAAAATGTTGCGTTTTCCAGAAGTTGTGTGGGTTAAACTGCAAGATTTGGAGAGGAGCCATTGGGAGGCCCATGCGGCGTGCATCACAAGGGTATCTCTCTCTCTCTCTTTGCAGGGCTGGTAAAGAAACCAAAAGTCGTGACTCTGACGGAGTCCTGTGTGTCTTCAAAAGCCTTGCTCTGAAGTCGTCCCACCAACAAGGCTGTACAGCCTGAGTACCGGTACGTAAACACACTTCTCAGGTGTGAGGGGCAACTTCTAAGAAGGATCTGTGGCACCTCGTTTGCGGTTCTCTGCAAAATACAAATTAAGTCCTTTCTTTAACGGAGCCAGGGGTGGGATCACTGGAAAATACAACACAAACTGATGGTTCCCTGGTGGTGCTTGCACCCAGAGGCTTTGGTGGGGAAGGGCTCAGCAGATAGCAGCTGTGAGCATTCAGAAGTCATCCCAGACTACAGCAGTGAGGCTTTAGATGTGCTCTGCTGACTGGTGTATTGTGTGACAGCGCTCACGGGTAGGTGATGTGGGGGCTAATGACAAACGCGTGCATGAGAAATGCACATACATATATACACACACGCGCTGTACACATCTAGGCACGTGGAAACAAAGAGGCATATATAGTATATACTAGTATGGTGGTGTATGAGAGCTTGGGGGTGTAGATACCAAATGTCTGTATATACTATATATGGTGATAAGAGAATGCATATGCATTCATGTTCCCTTTTCTTTTTCTGTCTCTTCTGTCTCTCTGTGGAGCTGTTGCAAAACTACCAGATTCAACCTCCTGGGGAGCCTTTCTTGCCAAGGTTTTACAAGGCAGCACCTGCTTTGCCTGCCTGACTTCTTTCTATATTTATTCCTCTGCACCCGGTTTTTGCCTTTGCCTGCAAACTGGAACTGTCACAAACATTTGTGCTAACTTTTGGCTGCAAAGGACTTCAGCTTGCAAGTCCTGAGTCTGCTTTCATGCATGTTGAGGGAGGAGGCGTATGTGTGCATAGTTGTGCATGTGTGCATGTGAGCATCCCTCGTCCTTGCTGGCTGCATTTTGTGGTCTGTGTCCCCGTGGCGCTGCAACAGTCCCTGTGTTCTGTACGCCACACAAGTTGTGCTCTCTGCCTATTCAAGACATTTCTATGAATCAAATATTCTCAGTTGTCCTGCTTATGTAATGTAATTTAAATTAAACTGGCCACGCCTGACCTGCTGGCTGGTTGATAAACAGCCTGTACTGCTGTGCAAGAGGTGTGAATTGGATTTTATTCCTAGGCCCCCAAGCTTTTCCTTTCCAGGGTTAGGACTGTGGCAAGGAGAGGGACTTGCAGTGCCATGTCTCAGGGAACTCCTGCTTAGGCCGTTGTTGGACATGGATGTGTCCATCTTTCTGGTTTCTCTGTGTTGTTTGGGCTGAAAGGCGTTCTAAAGCAGAGGCATTGAACCCCAGCTCATGCACTAGTAGTGCTCTTTAAAGTGAGCACATTAGCAAGGGAGAGGGTATGATGCCATCCCAGCTGGGAAACTGAGAGGGGATCCTAAATCCTGGGAATATGAAGCTGGGGGAACAGCCGTGTGGTGGGTCTCCCATCAGCAAATGCTGCTTGGAGGAGATGCACGCTCGTTCTCGGTTCGATGGGTACGACTTGTGCTTATTGAAAAGCAGTGCTGGGCTGCCTGCCAGGAGCTAGGAACTGGCTTGTCCTTGTGTGCTCAGGCCCCTGAGCTCCAAGCCCCTCTAACAGCTGTATTCGTTCCTGGCACGAGAGTCCCTCTAAGGTCACAAAGCCGTTAGTCCCAAATTTCAAACCCAGGAGCCATAAAATGTACCCTGCTTGACCCTGCTGGGAAGGCAGAGGCCACGTTCTCCTGGGTTTCATTTTGCTGTCCCCTCTGCATATGCCACTGCAGCCTGCATTCCTCTCCAGTTCAGTAAGTCCTTTGCCTCTCAAGCTGACACAGCTAATATTTCCCCAGCTGGCAGGGCAGGCGAGGTAGTGGCATTTTGCTGTTAAGGAGAACCTCAATCTGTTTGTGTTGTGGGAGCCCAGAGCAGTTAAGTGCTGGTGCATGACTGGGATGGGTTTTCTGCTATTCCAGTGCTCTTCCACCACGCTTTTGTTCCCTTCCTTGACTTACCTTATTCCCTACTCTATCCCACTGGTTTTCCTTGGCAATTGTTTTCTGCAAGGTGTTGGAAAACCGAGTCGGAGTTTGTAAAACCTGACTCTTCTTATCCTGGTTTTAGAGCATCTTCTACCACTGTGCTCAGAACATTGAATCATAGATTTATAAAAACGTTTTGATTGGAAAAGACCTTTAAGATTGAGTCCAACTGTTAAGCCAGCACAGCCAAGTTCACCACTAAACCATGTCACTAAGCACCACATCTACACATTTTTAAAGTATCTCCAGGGATGGTGACTCAACCCCTTCCCTGGGCAGTCTATTCCATGGCTTGACAAACCTTTCAGTGAAGGAATTTTTCCTAATGTTCAACCTAAACCTCCACTAGTGCAACTTCAGGCCATTGCCTTTTGTCCTAACACTTATTACTTGGGAGAAGAGACCAACATGCACTTGGCTACAGCCTCCTTTCAGGTCTCCTCTGAGCCTCCTTTTCGACAGGATAAACAACTCCAGTTGCCTCAGCCATTCCTCATAAGACTTGTTTGGTCAGAACATCTGTTTCTGACCGTGGAGAATGCTCCTGGTGGCCTGTCGGCTGACTAGGACACGTGGTTCTGGGGGAGATGTTAGTGGGTTTCTAGAAAAATAGTGAATCAACTGCCCGTCAAGAGCTGGTTCCTACCTGCAGTTCATGGGCTTTGCTCTGGTGTCTCACTTAGTGATGCTTAGGCTGCTGACTCTTTAAAGCTCTCTTTAGAAGGACCAGTGTAATGGATTTATGCTGGCACTCCTGGCAAGATGTATTTTTTGCAGTGATAGTGACAGATCACTAAGTTAAATGTGCTTCTTATTCTAAAAGGCAGAAAGCTTTGATTTCCTCTGGGAGAAAATAAAATTTACATGTTCTCTGTCACCTACGGTATCAGGGGCTGAACTCATGGTGCCACAGGGCCCTGACCTCTGCTTAGGTGCCGGAGTTAATGTACAACCCCTGTCACCATGGGATTTCAGCTCCTCCCTAAGCCTCTGCTTCAGTACCAGCGAAAGCCAGATGTACTAGAATGTCGCTTTTTCACAGTTTGTTTTGGCCATACATGGGCAGAGTCAGCTCTGGAATTCCTTCCCTATAAATTCAATAGCATCTTGTGGGTGGCGCTGGGGAATGACTCTGGTCTGGTTGGATTGCCTCAGCAGCCTGATCCCCTTCAAAACGTCCTGGTTTGCACATTCCTGCGAGGCTGCCTGCTCCTGGAGCCCCTGGCTGCAGCTACCAGGAGACTGTCGTCCTGGGTACGGTCACCTCCCTGCTGCCCACATGTTGGCTGTCGCAGCCAAGGAGTGATGCCTATGGGATCAGAGGCATGGGTGTATTGCTTCCAGGCTCTGCGGGGACTGTTGTGCCCCCCAAGTGTAACTGTTCTGCCTCCTAAATTTGCTGTATGGGCTTAAGCATTGACCCTCAAGCCCGTCTCCTGATGTGGGCTGGCTGGGTGCTCCCCTCTTCCCGTGGGATGCTGCGCTGTGTGTCCCAGCAGGGACTGAGGGTGCTACTCTCCTGGTGCTCCTTTGCTCTGCAGGAAGATCTTGCCTTATCCAAACAGCATGTTCATTTCTGCAGAGCTGTGAGAGCCGTGGGTTTATTTTTATTTTTTTCTTTCATAAAGTAAAATCAAATACATGCTTTTTGTGAAATGCTGGTCAGGGGAGATTTCCCTGCCCCAGGTGAGCAGCCACTGAGGGACCTAACAGCAGGACCTCTCTAGTGGGACTGGTGGCTGAGCTTTGCCTGCTCTGGTGCTGAGCTGGTGTCGTTATTAAACACAGCCTGAATTTGCCTATTTGCCTTCGAAGAGCACTCCAAAAAATAGTTCTACCAAGTTTTCTGCTGATGAGTTGAGGGATGAGAGGGAGGTTTGCTGTAGAGGGTGAGGGGCGACTGCTCCTGGAGCTGCTCCCATTGTACCTCCCTGTGCATCTCTTGGAGGGGACAGAGATGCGATGTCACCTCATTGAGTCAGCAGCCTCCAAAGCGTAGGTCAAGGTGGCAACGTGTGGCCCCATGTCTAGGCTGTGTGGCGGTCAGTGACAGTGATGTGCTCAGCTCAGGCTCCAGAGGGGCAAGTCATCTCTGTGCCAAAGCCAGGGACAGAAGGGTGATTTTTTTTTTTTTTTGACATCCTTTGGAGTTTTGATCTCCATATTTGGAAATGTTTACCCATTGCTCTGATCTATTGCAAGGGAGGGGAGGTGACTCAGGGTCTGGTGGAAGCAGGATTTGAATTCCTGTAGTAAGGTTTTTTTTTTTCTTTCCCCCCTTTCTTGTTTTGGAAGCTTGTTGTGGTCAGTTTTCAGTTCTCTCTTGCTCCTGGACCTTGTTCCAAATTTGATCTGCTCAAGAGGGAAGCGTGTTGGTAGAGGAGCTTGCCTGGATGCTGGTAAGTGCATCATTGCTGCTTTAGCAGGCAACTTGGGATTTATTACCTTTTTTTTTTTCGTTCTGTTGAGGAAGATGGATTGCATCAAAGTGTGCGTGTTGCTGGTGGAGGCAGGCATGTGGATCGCCAGTCGACAGCAAGGGATCCAGTGCAACTTACTGTAGCAGGGAAATTTGGCTTAGTGTTTGCTTTCAAAGGCAAAATGTTTCTTTAGGCCTAGGTGCAAAGATAATTTAAGCCAGCTCCCATTTAGTCACGCTCTTCCTTTTAGTTTCGCTGGTTAATGCAGCAAGCCAGCAGAGCACTGTGGAGTTAAATGAGTATATATGCATGTGGTCCGCAAGTCAAATAGAGCTTAAGTATGATTTCTGTCTCCTAAGCAAGACTGTGTGTTAGAAAGGCTGTGTAATGTATGGATATATTTATCCCAAATGTTAATATTTAACTCTGTTCTGTTAGGGACCTGGAGAAGTTTAGCTGTTGTAACTGGATGAAGGTTCAGTGTCTGTTTTTTCCTGTTATTCTTTATTTTTTCCTTAGTGGGTAGTTTTAATCTGTCTGATATTGCAGCTGGCTGCTCGTCTTTTTTGCCTTTCATCCCCGGCTTTTCCTCGCTCTTTCCTGAAAGGAAACTGCAGCTCATCCCAACTGTCAGGGGCATGGGGGGAACCTGGAAGATGCTCTGCTTCCTGTTTTATTCATGGCAGCTAAAATCAGGCTGGGGAATCTGCAGCCGAGATCCACTGTCCCACATTCCTTGTGTCATTTGGAGCATGTAACGCGTATAGAGTGCTTTTAATGCTGCTCGGGGGGTTGCGTAGCACCCGGTCCTGTGCCTCGGACAGAAAGTGCTGCACTTCGTCCTTTTACTTGGGAAGGGGTATTGGTGAAAAACCCTTTATAGTTCCTGCTGCTGGTTAATGATGCTTGTATCTTCTCAGCTAACTGGTATTTTTTGGTTGATTCAAACCTGTTGTTATCATCCTCTCCTTGTTTTAAATTTAAGACCTTTGTTAGAAAGTTAAGTCTCTTGGTTTTCGTCTCCCATTTTAGCAGAGATTAATACTCAGTGTGAGGTTTGGTTTTCCAGAGATGTTGTTTCACAGCAGGTCTTTGAGGTGTGAAACTGGCTTGATTGTTCTGGGCAGGGAAAGATAGTTGGCTTAGTTTGCAGGGGGATGGGGTATGCTCTGAAAAGCACTCGGCACCAAAAGGTGATGAAGGGACTGCTGGAGCCCATTCCTGCAGGTGGGACTTGTTGGGAGTTTGTAGGCTTTAGTGATATTTTAATCCTTGTTGTTTCAAGAAGCTACTTAGATTGCTGCAGCTTTTGGGGCCAGGGCCCGCCTGGGCTTGGTGCTGGTGCAAAGGAAAGAACCGCTGTCCTGAAGAGTGCACAGCCTCAACGGACAATGTACATGAGTTGGAAAACAGGGCACTGGGGAGACGTATGGAGCTGCTGCAGCACCTGAAGCCTCAGCCCAGCGACTCGCCAAGGAGCCATCCATCCTCGTTGTGTCTGGTGATGCCAAGTTGTGGAAGGCAGCGAGCTGGTGGTGGTCTGTGTAGCTCCTCCTGTGATGCGCTTTGCCTTTCAGTGTGTATGCGTGGCTCTGCGTGATGGACGATGCCTCCTCCCTGCGCAGCGCTTCCCCTGCTCGGCTGTGCCCTGGACAGCCCCTGCTTCTGATGGCTCTTGGATGTGGCACGTCCAGGCTTTGTCAGCTGTTTGTGGTTGAGCTTGGTGTTTCGGGGACAGCACGATGGAACTGGAAATGACGATGTTCTGTTCCCCTCGCAGTTTCTCCCTTTGCCCACTTGCCAAGACAGTCTGCTTGTTGGAAGACAAGGATGAACAGTGCCTCGTGTTGTAACCCAGGGCTCCAGGCAGTGCTACTCTGGCACGCCTGAGGAAACCTGTTGGAGCCGTTCGTTTTCATGTGCTGATCCTTCTGACTGCAACATCTTATCACCATGAGGATGTGACTTGAGAGCTGGATGGACTGTGAAAAATGAGGTCTTCATGTGCTGCCTGTGTCCCCCCAGATGCATCCCGGGCAGGGCTGAGGGAGCTCCAGAGGATGGAGGATGTCCATGGCTGGGACCGTAGGCTGCCAGGGCTCCATCTGGTATTTCTCTAGGACCTGGGCAGATTCAGTGATTGCTGATGCTAACCAGGATCCACAGTGGATTTTCTTCTGCTCCAGGAACAGAGCCATTAAGGACTGACCTGTAAATTAATACAACTGTCTAAAGACTTTTTTTACTCTTGCATCCTGGCACCCTGTAAACGCTAGAGTCAGAGAGACTTTCCATGCCACTGGACCTCAGGCTTGCTTAGAGAGCTCTGTGCCTGCCTGCCTTAAACTTCTTTCAATCACTTCTAATGATATATTAAACACGGAGGATTTGCTTTAGCTCCCGTGTAAGGAGGATTGGTCCACATCCCATCCTTCATCCTGGCTCTTGCACCAATTGATCCAGGGCTGGCACTGCAGAGGATGTGGTGAAGTGGTGACTTGGGTGCTGTGAGGGGATTTAGTGTGCACTAAGGGCTGGAGGTACATGCCCCACAGCAGGTGAGAGAAGCAGCCCCAGATAGCATGGGGCTAGCACATGTGGGCATGGAAGGGATTAAGTTGAGACAAGACTATGAACCTAGGTGGCTCTACACGTCTGACACTTTGCATTTCTGTAGGCAAAGGTTTTAGAGCCCTTAAGCACCAAATCACACCTGCAGGCTGAGGAAAGCTCTGTTATGTGTGGGTATAGAAACTGAGGCACTGCGTGGCAGATTTGGGAAAAATGCAAATCTCCAGATTCCACATGGTTCATGTTCAGCTGCTGCAGACAGGCAGGTGCTTCGCAGCCTCGTGCAGAGTAGTGCTGTGAAACCCATCTTGCTTACTCTAATAAAGTCGTACTTTTCTGAGCGCAACGTATTTCTGCATTGGTTGCTTAAAGGTAAACCGAGTTGTATTGAGTATTTCATAAAGTTGATAGATGCTGCTGGTGTGTGGCACAATCCCAACACATTTCGTTACTTCAGGAATTCCAGATGGCATTTTACCTAATTGTACCGGTGCTACTTCCTAGGACTTGAGCAGAGCGCAGGCTTGTAAGAAATGTCTGTTGCTAGCTTTATAATGCACGTTCCTGTGTAACAGCTGTCGCAAGCAGTGGGAGATGTCACTCGCAGCCTAATTCTTCAGTCAACTTCAAGGTGGAAATTTGCTCCTGTGAACCAGGTATTTGCATTTGGGATGAGATCTCCTAAATGAGAAAAACTTGTTTCCCTCTGGTGAGCATGTCAGTTCAAGGGCTAACATGCCTGGGAGGAGGAAGCAAGTTGCTCTTGTTGCTTTACCACCATCTTCTAATAGTTAACTGTGCACGAGGCTCCTCGGCTACTTTTGCTTGCCATGAGGAGGGATGACTGTGTTTTAAAGAAGCATCAAGTTTTGAAAGCCTGGCTGACTGCGGTGAGGTGTAAAGGAGTCCTTGTGCTGTGCTGTCTCACACCCCAACTGCGAATATACTGCAGGGAAAAGTTCCATTGAAGCTACCTCTTTGGCAACCGCTTTCCTCCTGTGTCCTTGTTTTTCAGGTAAATAAATCCCTCTTCAACTCTGTTAGCTGTTCCCACTTCTTCCCTGAAAAGTCATTATCATCCCTTGAAATTAAGGAAAAGGCAGGAGGAGGGAATAAATAGATGTTAAGAAGTAGAAAACAATCAATTAAATAGTACATAGCATGTAATTTTCCTTGGAAACTTACCATGAAATTGAGGAGCACTTTAACAACTAGTAATTTAAATTGCATTTTAACACTGCTAATGGGTTGTTTGCATGGGAATTTCGGTCATTTCACAGCAGGTCGTTGTCTTTAGTACCCCTTCATTCAGTTTAAAAAGAGAAAAAAATCTCATAATGAGGAAGATGCGATAGACAACTAGTCCAACTGTTGCTTCTAAAAGGTGGGACCGTGGACATTTTGCAAGGCCCTGTTACATTCAGAGCCATTTACATCAGCTCTTCCAATGTTAAATTCATGGGGAGTTTGGCTCTTTTTATCTAA
>WEIS01087253.1:8846-25197 GCA_013389965.1 Todus mexicanus | reverse complement strand
GGGAGTTTGGCTCTTTTTTTCAAAAAAAAAAAAAAAAAAAGCTTATTATTGCTAAAAGGCAGGAAGATGAGGTTTTCCCCATTGCACTCACAAACATGATGGAGATGCGGTGACTGAAGAGGCTCCTCCAAGTTTGTGGGGTTGGGGTTTGCAGCTGTGGGACCATCCTGGGTACATAGCCCAGGGCTCTGTCTTTATCACCTCAAAGGAATCATAACACCGTTTGGGATCTGATCCTGGCTCGCTCCATCCAAAGAGGAATAACAGAGAGGTGCTGATCAGCTGTGGCTGCGGGGTATTTTTACGTATTAGTCTTGTTTTTCCAGTGTTTAACGCTCTCCTCCACCACTATTTTACTTGTCAAATGCCAGCAATTTTCAGCAAAAGGCAATATCAGCCTAATCGTGTGATATTTTGCTGCTGATTGCACTGGGAACAGACTCGATAGGAAAGCAAACACAAGTTACTTGTCGCCTGTTGCTGAATGAACATCCCGTTTTCAGAGCAGGGTTTTTGCAAATCCGTGGGCATGCTGAGCATATGGAAGGGGGGTTCCAGTATCAAAACAAATCTGGCCTCCTGTTTCTGGATGTGTAGGTTGTTTCTTAGAAGATGGAACCTTTAAAATCTGTCCCTGCAAACATGGCTGTTAAATCCTGCTATTTCTAGAGACGCGAGGCAGCTGTCTACACTGAGATAAGCTATAAAAAGGCAATGTTTTCCAAAAATGGCTTTTTTTAGCTATACCTGCCAGACAGCTTGGCCAGCAGGAGTTCACCAGGAGCATCACTGCTGCTGCCCTTTTATGCACAGGGTGCTGAGCGATGTAAAAACTTCTGGGCAAGTCTCCAGGGGCAGTGTTAAGCACCAGCTCTTCAGTCTGTCTATCTTGTGAAATGCTGCTACGCAGAAAAGTGCATTCAGCTCGAAGGAAGGGGTTCTTGTTAGCTTGATTTGTTCTTACATGATCTCCTGTTTTCTAGGTGATTGCTTTGTCCTGAAGTTCTGTTCTTAATTTTCATTTAATCTTTCTTGTTGCCGATTCAGTGACCCATCTCCTTTAATCACAGAGTGGTTTGAATGCCCCTCGCCCCGATTTTTTTACTTGACGGTGTTCCTGTTTGCTGTGTAATCTGAGGATTGCTGGTTCAGATGAAAGCAGTAACAAAAATTGTAGTTTTTCCTAAGGGTCTGGATGAGGTTTCTCAATAGCATAGCAGCGTTATCGCTTATACTTCCTGACGCACGCGCTACCCGCCGTGCTTTGTTAGTTATCAGCTAATTCTCTGCTGAGATGTATGAGTGCAAGCAAGCTACATCAGATAATCTCATAGAGGCTGTTAAAACTGTAGGGACAGACAAGGACGTGGCTTTTGAGCATGCTCCCAGTGAAGGATTTCTGAAAGATGGGAAAGCATTGGAGAGGAGTGTTTCAAAGTGGCCAACATGATGTCCTCACGCAGGTGACAGGCTGGTGGGGAGGCAGGGAGTGAAAACGTAGTGAAGCATGAGGGCCCAAGAGCAGCAACTTGGAGTGTTAGGAAACCCCAGACAACTCAGATTCTCATGAGATAAGGAGCCAGCTGATAGCGTCAACTCTGTGAACTGTCTAACAAGTGCTTGTGCCCTCTTCTTTTTATTATAATTTTTGGTCGAGTGAGCATTTTTCACATGGATTCCTGAGAAGTGCTACTCTTGAGATGTCCATCATGCATGGACATTACTGCCAAACAGCCACCCAGTTCGATGTATTGGCTCAGCCCTGACATGGATGGAGGGGGTTGCCTTTGTTATTTGGGTGGGGGTCATCTCTTGATGCCCTATGTGTTGTAATCTTCATAACTTTTTTTTCTTTTACCCCATCTTTTCAGTTCAACAGCCCGCTTGCCTCTTTTCCAACCTTCTTCCAAAGGCAGACACACTCAGCTGGTGGATGTTGATGTAGATTTAATAGGTACTCCCCCAGCAAACAGCTGTGTGTGTCTGCTCATACAGAAACCCACTGAAAAAAGCTGAACAGAAATGAGGCATGTGGGGTTTGAAACAATCCCAGTGAGTTATTTCTGTCTGTGTTTTTTCCCTCGCAATGCTCCCACAAGCTCCTCTGCATTGGGGCTTGAGCTTGTGGGTAAGCAGAGCTGGTAAAGGCCATTTGTTTCCTCACCTCCCTTTCTCAACTGTTTTTTGAGCAATACTGATAAATTTGAATGATAACCTCGTAACTGAGAGATAAGGAAGAAAAAGTCTTATGTGTAGATTAGTTTGCAGCAGAGGGAAAGCAAACACCAAATGAGCTCACACGGAGCTACCCTGAAGCACTGAGACTGCTTATTTATCATTGAGCTGCCCCATAAATGTATGTTGGGCTTTACAAGTGGGGAAGATGACGACAATCCTTGTCCTGAAGACTCTGCAATCCAAGGCAGACAAATACACACGTGAGGGCTGGGGAAGGCATGGCATTGGTGATTGCTAGAGATTGAAATCCAGAAATTCCTAGAAGAAAAGGACTTGTTGGGAGTTGTGGTTGAAGAGAAGGGGGTTTAAGGTACCAGAGGGGTGGATGGGCAGAAGAAGGTAAATAGGTCTTGGAAGGCAGTGAGAAGACCTGAAAGGAAAACAAGGTTGAAGGGGAGGGTAGAAAGTGAGAAAAGTAGTAGGAGGGAAAAAAGAGCAGCGAGTCAGCTGTGGGAGGGGATACTGTGGGATGCTGTAGATGAGAGTTGAGATGACCTTAACGTCTCTTCATTGTGCACTAAAAGCTATGCCGTAACTCAGCTACTGCGATTAGTCATCTCCCAGTGTATGAAGTACCAGTTTCTTCTCTGAATAGAGTACTGAGTGTTGGAAGATCTCTTGGCCAGGCTCAAATGCCCTGTGTAGCTGGAGAGTGCTGGGTGGTTACATGCTATGCGATCTTCTGAGTGTACTATTGCTACACCTTAATAGGCAATGGTGTAAGGAACTTGCAACCTTCTTAATGCCATCACATTTAGTTCTTTAGAGACTTAGCAAATCAAAGATCTGTGTGTGTGTATTTAATATTGTTGTATATGGGTAGTTTTTTGAGTGCAGTTGGCTGGTTTATGTTGTGCAATCCCCACTCCCAAGTAGAAGAGCAGTAATCTTTGTGCAAAGGCCCTTCTGCACTGATTTCCATGGAACTGAGCTGAGAAAGCTCACTGGTCGTCTGGTTCCTATGCACGCAGCTTTCAGTTCCCTAAAAAAAACTTGGGACTTCCACAGATTTCTTCAGGGTTTTGTTTCATCCTCAAGTACTGAAGGAGTTGAGGAAGAATTCAGTCACCAGCCTTATTTTTTCTGATTTTTTTTTTTCTTCCCCCCTCTCTTTTTGGAAGTGGTTATTCTTAATGTTTAGCATTGATATGCTGGCAAGTGTCTGTAGACTGAAAGTCCACAGAGCTCTTCTGGAGCAGCAGTAGTAGCTTCACCTAGACCCTTTCTCTCCCCAGTTTGATCCAACTTGCATATCTTTTTTTTTGGGGGGGGGAGGCAGTTGTGTCTGATCCACGTCTATTTTTTGGGTCTTCTTTCACTGCTGATACTTTGCAGATCTTCCTTCTGATTCCTCATTTTCTCTCCAAAGCAGTCCCTCATCCTTCTGGTCCTTTCCTAGTTACCCATTAGTTAGATACAACTTTGTAGCCGGTAAAAGGCATGGGAACACGAAGGTCATCTCCTCTGGAGCTCCATCTATCTGCTGTCATGCCATGTTGTTCCAGCAAGAGAAAAACCTGAGTTTAGAACATCTGAAATTGCCCATTATCTCGGCTCATTTCTTGCAGTCCATAATTTGGGGGTGAGGAAGCAAGGGGAAGAGGAGGTGAATCACTAAAAATGACTCATTCTGCAATAGATCGATACAGAATGTTCCATTACATTTTCATTGCCAAAAACGACTCCCCTCCTCTCCCTGCCCCCGTCTATGAGATGCTGCAGAGGCTTCTTTGCCAGACCTCATGGTGGTGTCTCTTGGTGCATGTAGGTCGGTGGCACAGCCAGCCCAGCAAAAGCATGTCTTAATTTTGGGTTTAGATAGTACTTTCTGGGTGGGCTGAGGTTGAGCGTGGTGGAGGTGACCTGCTTTCAGAAGGGAGAGAGATTCCTGTTTGCTCTCCGGGGATTTCATGTTGCTGGAGGCATGGAGCAGACCTGTTTGACAAGAGGAATCACTCCCAGCCTTCCTCTTTGGGAGGGAGGCTGACAAATGTGCAAGGCTAAGGCGACATAAAGGGACATAATAAAAAGTGTCACGGGATATCTGCCAGCAACCCCTTTGGGGTGATGTCACCGATCACTCCCTTGGGCTGACGAGATGTTTCAGTGGTATGTCCGTGCTGAAGTTTCTTGCTGTTTGCAGTGATGGGGTGGAGATGGAGATGATGGGCTTTCTCTTGCCTGCAGTTGATAACACAGCCCTTGAGTTTTCAAGTGTGTTTAGGGCAGTTATATTGCCCTCCATTTACTGACCAGTAAGGGAGGGAGGCTAAGGGACTTGCCTGGAGCTGCACAGATGTATATAAGCATTTGTATGTATGCATAGGTATGTAGTTACATGGCAAGGCCAAGAATTGATCCAGGTTTCCTCACTCTTTGTCTTGTCCTACTTCCTTGGATCTTCAGAGACAGCTTTATGGGCATCCCTGCTGTAGCAGCTCGCTACAGTTGTATTGGTGCCCAGGAGGGTGCTCTCATCCAGGCTTTTCCCACCAGGTAGTCCCCACCTACCACTCTTACCTGACCTTGCCAGTGCCACGTGCCTGCCAACGGGATGGAAAGTATCATTGGGCTGACATCAACGGCCTCTTCACAAGGCCGAAAAGTATTTGCAGTTACAGCACATCTTCCACTCACTGCAACCGAGGCCTTGATCTGCTGATAAACTTGCAATGCTGCTTTAATAAACCAATCCCACTGCAAACAGGTAGGGTTTTGCTGGGAGAGAGTCAACCTGCAAGGGCAGTGGCTGAGTTCCTGAGCACACACTCCTGATATAGGTATAACATAATACAGATGGCACCAATGATGTCTTCCACTTCATCCTGCCCTGGGAGAAGGTCCTGCGAGGAGCTGGGCCGTTGTCGGGGGAGGTCTGCATCATGGTTTGCCGTGATGGCAGGAGCAGGATCCAGGATGCTCAGCAGTCCCCGGTGAGCTGCCTGGGTAGCTGCTGCTCTGCTTTAAAGCCGCTGTTGCAGAAACTGAACGTTACGGGATTCAGGGTGCACACAAACGTGTTTGCAGAGCAAATAAAGGCGGGAGAGAAAAAAGGAAAAGCCTCAAAGTGGCTTTGGGTGTTTTTTAAGTGGCAAAGCTGAGAAATTCCTGAGTGTGTGCAATTAATGTCTGTTTAAACAGAAACTGCTTTAATAGCCGAAATATCAGCTTCTACGGAAGAGCTTTCCTGGTGACTCTTTTTCATCTCTAACCGCCTGCCCCGTCAGGGTGCGCTGGGGGGATGTCTCCAGAGGTGCTGGGCTTGGTGTTTTCGGTTAGGCTCGTTAGGTGTTTGCAAAGGGCGATGCCTGCCTTCATTCCTGGCTTGCTTCCACCTCCTTGGTTGTGTAGGGGCAGAAGCGGTAAATTCCTATGAAAACTCACCCATCTGGGTCCATGAAGGTCTGATACCTGACATAGTTTGTTTTGGCAGAGTGGCATTTGGCATCAGCGTGTATATGGGTATGTATGTTTAAGTATATACAGCAGTCGAGAGAGGCAGGGGCAGCACACTGGTGTTTCTCAGGGCTTTGGACCAGATAGCATAATGTTACTATTGAATCCTGGAGGAATAAGGTGCAGAGTGGGCTAAAGGGTTTCTCTTCCATGTGAGCTGTACGTGCTGTGTCTGTGAGCAGGCTGCTGTCTCTGGGGCAGTTATTCTGGTGAAAGCCTGTGAAGTTGCCAGAGTAAAGCCACTGGGGAAGAGGGTGAGTGGTGGAGGCAGAGCAAGCAGTGGCAAAACCTTTGTGGGCATGACCTGCCCATTAAAACTTCACAGGATCTCACTGGCAGTATGGATGTCATACCGGGATCCTACTGTGGACACAATGATGTTTGTGTTAATTTGATTGAGGGAAAAAAAAAAAGCCTGAGGATGTTTCAGAGCACTGTGCTGAGCGGTGACAGCGGGGTACCTGCTTGAAGCAGCCTCACTGAGCTCTAAAGAGCGTAGTGAGCGCTGCCGTCACCCTCCTGGTTAGCTACAGCAGTGGCCCCCAGGTTTTGTGCTTGTGCTGGAACAGGCAATGGTACTCTTTTTCCCTTTTTCCTTTCATCTTTTCCTTTTAAAACCACCATTTCAGTGCCTCTCTGGTGCTTCTGCAGAAGTTGCATCACCCAGTGCCATTGTCCCCATGCACATCGGAAGCTGCTGTGTTATTTTGATACCTCTTTAGCAAGTGGACTCGCTATAAGGCACTGCTTGTAGGACCTGCTTTGGTGGGTCTGCACCATACCGCAGCTTGATGGTTCACGGGGCTGGATCCATTGCAGGTGTGAACGGCAAAGTGTGGTACCTGCTCTGTCAAGGCTGTTCTTCTCTGAATACGAAGGTATCATGCCGAACTCCTCACGGTTTATAAGGCTTTGAAAGCTTGACACAGACACCGTGTTCCTCTTTGAGACATAGTTGCTACATCTCTTGGCTCAGTTCTTTTGTTGCTTCCGAGTGCTGGAATTAGTGTGGAGCAAACTATGAACCATTAGAATAAACTGCACTCTCCTCGTAATACCTCACTTTTTCCCCTAGACAAACAGGTGGAGATGTTCAGCCCTCCCTCATTGCTTTCCTTCCCTGCCCCAGCCTTGAGCTGGTCCCACTATTGTGGATTGCTTGTGTCACACACAAGAGTGTTGCAGTTGTCCCTTGAGAACACACCAGTCACTGCAGGTTTGTCTCCAGATCATTGTCCTTGCAGTCTCGAATAATACCCATGCCAAGCAGGTGGAGCTGATACAATCACTTCCAATGCAGCTGGGTCAGATCCTTTCTCACTGTTTCCTGCAAGAGGAGAAAATAAAGCACACATGAAGGCAAACCACTCGAGTTTTCCCCTTTGTCATCCCTCCCCGGTCACCAAATCATGATTTCCTCAACAACAGAATAGTAGTCTCAGCCAATCTGTTTCATGGAAAAGGCTGAATTTCTTAGAGTCAATATTTCCATGTCTGACAAAGTTAAAAAAAAAGAAAAAAAAAAAAAGAAAAAAAAAGGACAGAGAGTCTGCATGTGGTCTGGCAGGCAGCCAGGCAAGGAGTGCTCTTTGGGGTTATTATTAGGCAGATAACTGTATCAAGAGCTTAAACATCAACCTGGTTCTGAAGGCTGCGGTGCTCTGTTTGAAATGCTGATGCACGTTTGATGCTCGTGAGAAAATGTGTTGCACTATCTTAAGCCATTTTTTTTAATTTATTTTTTTCCTTCTTTCTCCCCTGCAATAAGTTGGGCACCGGTAGAGTTCCTGAGAAGCGATTACAGGTGCTGCCCAGCATTAGCTGTTGCGAGTTTTGAGCTTGCAAATCCTTTTCTGTTCTTATGAACAGCTCTTTGTTCCTGCCTCTAACAGGAGCCATACTCAGAGTTTTCAGATTTCAGATGGAGGTGTCCCTGGGTGGACTGCCCTGAAGATCTTCTCACACCTCAGCACTTTTGCAGCAAGAAGGGAGGCAGTTTTGGGGCATATGGGTTCTGGTTTGGAAGGTGTATGTGCAGAGGGGTGCTCAGGGGTGTGGGGAAGCCCTGTCACTGACACTTCGGTGCCGTGTAACAGAGGAGACACATGGGGAGGTGGAGAGAGACAGACTTTTGATCCTCCTTGAGAACTGAGACAGTACTTAACACACTTGAAGAGTGGGAGCTGATGAAGAGATGCACTGGAAAGGGTGACATGGGCAGAGCTGCTGGCTGAGAAGTTTCTTCTCAAGTGCTTCAAGATCAGCAGAAGAATGTTTGTAATGCTGCTAGGTACCATGTATCTGTCTATGTTCGCATCTATAGATGGTATGTGGAAGGCTATATATAAACCCTATGATGGCTGGTATTTTGGCTGATACACTCACAGTTTTGTGCCACATTGAGAGATTTAAAAATATCTCCCTGTTCCAGGAACATCTATACCACGGCAGATGTCATCCTGCGTGGGGAGTGGCTTCTGAAAAGGAAGCATAACATTATTACTATGAGCCTTAGTAGTCTATTAGATTTATTGCTTTGCTGCCACCGTAAGACGTGCGAGGTGCGTTATTTCTGCCTGTCAGGGTTTTTTCACACATTCAGGCAGGCAGCATCTGTCACTCCTCCCTGCGAGTCACTAGCTTTCATTCTCAATGAGCTTTCTCTCCAGCTGGAAGGAAGGCAAAAATAAAGGTTTCAGAACTACACAGAGCTGATGAGCAGGGACTTCATTAACAGTTATTTACCTTGGAGTTGTGCCTCTGAGGGCTGTCTTGAGTTTGAGTCCTTCTTGGCCACGGCGCAGTCGCCTCATGCTCGTTGTTGTTTTATTTCAAGGCGAGTCCATCGACCTGTTGTGTCAGGCCCTGCGGAAACCTGGTATGAGTCAGACCTGTCTCAGTTGCACGAGACAAAGAGTAGGATAGGAAACAAATGAGAAATGACGTGCTCGGAACTTTCTTTTGGGAGTAGCTTTCAAGTTCCCCAGGCCTCAGCTCATCGGCCAAAGACCAGGGAGTATTTTCTTATCTGCAGGACCTGTCAGAATGTGAACAAGTCCTGTTTTTGTGTGTCCTTGCAAAGCTGTAGGGTTTTTATAGTGGTTGTGAAGTGTTGGCTGTGCCAGCTGCATTATGAAGGAAGCACTCAGAGGGTGAATGCTGGCATCATCAGCAAGCTCTGCTTGTACATGTAGCAGTAATTCTCCATTGCTCATGCTCTGGACCAGATTTGGGTGGAGTCTTTCAGACTGGAAAGGACTGGAGAACGTGTTGGGGTTTGTATTCCATCGCAGAGAGTTCCCGGGCCCATAAAGAAAGTAAGACAGTAGAAAACAAAAAGGCAACAGAGATGTGAGAGGTCACATCTGAACCTTAACCTGAGTCTCTTGTGTTGGGTTACCCTGCAAGGTGTTGGTGCTCTGTTCAAGTCCTCCTCTGCATACTGCGGTGGGATGCTTGTCATGTAACTGAAAGCCAGAGAGAGAAAACTTTTCTTTTGTGTTGGTGAGTGAGGCTGGAGCCTCTGGATGTGAGTCCATCTCTCGTGTTTGCTGGTGAGGAAAAAAACAAAGATCAGTGCAGCAGCGAAGGTGTGGAAAGTGGGATTAGAACCAGTCAACTCTTAAGAAGACTGCCCAAGTAGGAAGAGTCTCTGTGGGACTCATTACTTGTCTGAGTTTGGGAGGTGTGCCATGTTCCCTCCACAGTTTGCCTGTGGCTTGGGTAGGGTGTTGTCAACACTGGCCAGGCGTCCTTGTCTGTCAGCTCGTTGCAGATTTGTGGTGTTATTGTGGGAAGGTTTGCTGTAAAGGCTGGAGGGTACCTGTAGCTCCATGGAGCTGACCTGGTGAGTTACCATTGCCACAATATTGGTGCTTGAGGATGTGTTGAATGGCCAGAGACTTTCTGCTTCCCGTTCAAGGGCATCACAAAAGCAGAAGAGTATTGTGGGTTTATGTTCACTGGAGGCACAAGGGAGCCTTTGATCTGGACCAAGGTAGAACCTCAACTTATTCTATCACTTCTAATCCATCCTTAATGTCAGAAGCAGAGGGATGTTTAAGTTTTTGTTCAGATCTCCTGTTTCTCGCATGCATCCCACAATTCTGTCCCAAATCCACTCACTCTTGCCAGGCCAACATATACAAGTGATATTTCAAATGAGATTAAGCGTGGTACTTCCCTCTAATGTGGAGATGGACCTTTAGTGTTTTCCTGACAGGAGAGGAGTGGGAGCGATACGTCTTGGAGTTGTCTCCTCCCTGCTGTAGCTGGGGATTGGGTTTACAGCAGCGACACCAGATCGATTCAGACCATGTTCATCCAGCTCAGGGTCCACCTCTGTCTGTGGCCAGCATTGGATGCCAAGGAGAGGCTATCAACTTCCTCACATCTCTAGCAGAGAGATGTGGCTGCAGCGAGCCCTGACCTTGCACAACGCCCTTCCCACTCTGACCTTGCAGAAACCCCGAGCATCCCCGGTGTGGCCCTGCCGGCGGATGAGAACCAAAATACATAGAAAGCTTCAGCAGCGTGGGTGTGCGTTGGGAGAACAGAGAACAGGGGAGTGAAAAAATAGCTCCGGTGTCACCTCACGCAGTGCCAGGAAGTGTCCGGGCACCAGGGTGAAAGCCGAGCAGGGTCCGGCCGTGGCGGGGTTGGAAGAGCTGCAGCCCCGGCGGGGCGGCACATTCTGTACATTCTGCAGCGCCGCAGCACGTGGGACCGCCCAGCAGCCTTGGGTTGCAGTGCCAGGCATGCAGCTTAGATGGTATTTCCCTACCCTCATACCCGCTAAGTCTCTCTTTCTGCCTTTTCTTTTTTTTTTTTCTTTTTTTTTCCCCCCTCCCCACTCTGTTTCTAACTGAGGTGCACTTGTTTATCCTTTGGGGCTCTACAGCCTATAAACAGGATGTCTCTCTGTTTCCTTTCAGCCCAGTAACACTAAACCACTTCAAGTGCAGATAACGCTTTAGTAACCTTCCTCCTGGCTGAACCAACCTTGTGTGGGTCATAGCTAACTCCAGATGAGACAGCATGTGCCTATATATATATATGCATATTTATCTAAGACATGGATGTGGTAGGAGTTGGCTGTGGTGAACAAATTCACGTTGCTGAAAAGGAAGTAGGTGCATGTTTTAAGCAGGGTGGCTGTAACAAGACCCTGATTTAAACTGGGTCCTGAATTTACATTTTGTAAAAACAAGCTATTGTATAAAACCCTAAGCCTGTGAAACTTTTTTTGGGGGGAAAAATTTCTGCGGCTTATTTTTTTTTAAATGTCGCTTCCTAAAGATTTTTTTCCCCACCGTGCTGGAGACCTGAATACTGAGAGTGCGACAGTGAGATGGAGCATGTGGAAAGGGATTGCATTATAATGGTGAGAGAAATTTTGAAGGGGGGGAAAAAACCCCTCGCAACAAAACCTAAGAAAAGAAAAATATTAAAACTATATTTCAAGAAATGGTCTCCCTTCAATAAGGCAGTGTTCAGCCCATGTGAAAGCAGCGAGGATAAAGGTCATTCTTCTGAAGAACCTTTTGATCTAGGACCTTGCGATCACAAATAATAGTAACAAGCAAAATGAAGGGTTTTGTGAGATGTTCAGCATCTTTGCTTTAATGTTCAAGATGTTCAGTGATTTCTATTGATTGTGATCTTATTGTAAGCTCTGCTCTGTATCAAATCTTTTATAGCCCTTACTCCCTTAAATCTATGACTTCCTTTAATATCTAATCTTTCAGTTAAAATAAACTGAAGGTGCTGGATCTCGTGGTTGTGTAGGGAAGCTTTGGGAAAGGGCTGTCTGTACAGAGTACCAACAGGGGGAAAGCTTTCAATGCTAGATTTTTTTTGGTGTTTGTTTCAAAGCCAGTCTTACCAACTTAGAGGCTGATGATTTTTGACCACTTGAGGCTGGGAAGCAGGTCTCTAGAAAAGAAGCGAATGTTGTCTGATTTTTCTTGGGTCAGTGTGCCCTTTGTTCAAGGGAATTGTCAGGGAGAGCTCAAGCTTTTGTAAAGGTTTTAAGCTGCTACCCACCACTTTAACTGGGTTGTCAGATCAACACAACATCTCGTTTATGGAGACGTACCCTGGATCTGTTACTGAGCCGTGGTTTAGAATAGCTATTGAGGAACAAGTTGTTCTGCAACAGCTCTTCTGTGAGTGCTTCATCTGCGTGCTGCTTCATTCCAAAATGAACATGCCTTTTCTGACTTAGTTCAGGCTATTTTGGAAGGTGGAGTAAGCTAAAACATGGAGGATAAAAAGCTCTGTTCTTCCCAAAGTAAGTGATCTGCATTGAGCGTCTTTTCTGTGAGATTTTTGTGATTTGAAGTTGCCACCTACCAGGGCGGGTAGATCCCAAGCCATGCAGCTAGCCCTGAAATTTTTGCCGCTTATTTTCTTGGTAACACGGAGTCCTTAGGAGATCAGCTGTTTTCTATAAAAAGCGGGATGATGCCGATTTTAATCGAGGGGTCAGCGTGTTTGCCTTATGTGCCCCAGCTTGGCACATTGTCCTTTTGTGTGAGCAGGCTGGGTGAGTGACGGGCCATACTTGCACCCGGTTGCATAAGGGGTTGACACAAATTAATAGGGTGATGAAGCTGATGTTCCACCTGCCATACAGATGCCATTTAAATAAAGATGTCCTCTTGATCCCAAAAGCATTTACCCATCACAAGGGCTGGCAGCGCTGGGTAATATTTAAGTCGTTTTGCTTAGCTCATGGAAAACAGGAGTGGATTTCAGCATTGCTTTTCTGGGCGGGCAGTGTGACATTGCGGGCTCTTGGCTGGTGAGAAGCTGTCGTGGAGCTGGTGGCCAGGAGAACAGGCAGTGCTGGAGGGGTGGTTGATGCTCTGCACCAGAGCCCAGGCATGTGAAATGGCCTGTCCCTACAGACTGCTGGGGCAGCGGGGGATGTTGAGGTTGGGTTTTGCTTTCCCACAGTGCAGTGTAACCCCTTCTGCCTCCCATTTAACGTGGTGTAACCCAACTGCCATTGCTTCTCTAGTTACATCCTTGGTCCCCACTGCATCTCGCTTTTCCCAGGGGAAAGCGGGGACGAGTGGCTTGAGATCCGTAACTGGGCTGATTGCTGCTCACATGTTGGCATTCGGATCAGAGGGATCGGTTGAATCAGTGGCAAAGCATCCTCTTTCCTCCACCACGCCTGTGTGCTGTGGCAGAACTTGTTGCTCATATTGCAGTATGGCACCTCCAGTGTGCTTTTTTTCCGCTCTTTTTTTTTTTCTCGTGGAAGAGTACAGAGCAGGACCGAAGGGGAAAGGTAAAGGTGAATTTCCATAGTATCCAATCTCAACAATCAAACTGCTTGCTCTCACCTCCTGTCCCTGCAGGCCCTGTGACCATGGTAGGATGCATTGATGGAGAGCCCGTGGCTTTCCTTACTAGTGATGGGGGATCCTCTTCTGCTTTCTTTCCTTTATTATAAAGCATTTGCTGGAACAGAGCTGACAGCAAATCCTTGCTTTTGGGTGCTGGACTTTGCTCCAGAAGGCACGGTGCTGGTTAAACAGTAACAGAAATGTGCAGAGTGGGTTTCTGCTTAGATTGACCATCAGGGACGGTGCCTGCTCCACACCTTCCCACTGGAAGGAGGGCACAGCACTGGGGAGGGGGGATGCTCTTGGCAGCCTACAGATGGACATGACAGTGGGTGAGAGCAAATTGCCATGAGGCAATAGAATAGATGAGGTTTTACTTCTCACCTGCAAACTTGAGTCCTCTTTATGTAATTGGTGACCCTAAGTCAGTAGTTTGTAGACTTTGGACAGATTATATGGGGAGAACATCTAGGCTGGGTCCCAGCTTGATTGGTTTTTGTTTGTTTTGGGTTTTTTTGAGCGGGGGATGGGAATGGGAAGTGTGTTGGGGAAGGATTTAGAAGGAAAAAAAAGTTGGAATGCAAATTGATGAGATTCTTGGAGTACACTGATAGCTGCTGTGATCTAATCTTGCTAAGTTCTTTTAATCTTCTAAATAAGTCTTGCATTTTACAGACCTGAGGTAAATGCAATCACGGGGAACAACTTTTAGGCTGGGGGTGTGAGAGGACCTACTTTTGTTTTCCTGAGGTTGCTCTGATAACTTCAGCTAAATAGGAGTGGTGTACAGAACACCCCAGGAGTTTGCAGTCAGGGGGAGGCTCACCATCCAGTTTATCAGGATCGGGAGGAGACTGGACTTCTGATGAGCACTCACAATACTGACATACACTGTAGAAAAGAAAACAATGTCTCTCTAGAAACTTGTGGGACTGGGAGGAGAGCATCTGGAGAGGAAGGGAAACAAAAAGTACTGCATCCATGCATCAGAGCTGAATGCTAGAACTACTGCTTCACTTCTCCCTGCCAGAAGGTGCTGGATATAAGGTAGTTCCTCTCCTTGTTCTCCGGGTGTCCCTGCAGCTGCTTACTGTCCTGGCCATCTCTTGAAGTGGTCTCCATGGTTAAAGCTGCTCTGTGATCCATGCGTCAAGGTCAAGAACTGTGTGTTGCCCTCTCTTGCATTGTGTAGAGAAGCTCTCCTTCCCCATTGCTCACCTTGGCAAACATGAGGTGCTCTCATCTGACAAGACCATTTGGTGCGTAGTTCCTGCTCAAGCAGGAGATGAGCTGGGCTAAAATTGTTAACTATTGTCATTGGTGTGCCTGAGAGGGGACAAAGATTGCCTTTGTCTTGTATCAGTCATCTTCTGATGCTCCAGGAGGTTGGTGTAGCACAATAATCTCCAAGTGCTGCTACCTTTGTTGGGTTTTTGGCTGACTTTTGTTGACAGCACAAGGGACTTTATAAGTTAAAACCTTTAGTCGTAAACCTTACACTCCTGATTGCTGTGCATTAGCCTGGAGTGGCTTTAGGTGACTCACCTGGTGTGTGTTCCTGAGCTGCTCTGCACCTTGTGGCATTTAAAAGCAGGAGGGATGTTGTATACAAGATGTGAAGAAGCTTGGTAAAAGATACAAGAGAGCAGCTATTTCTAATGCTTTCAGCAATGCTGGTTAAAAAGTCATAGGAAAGCAAGAATACATAGGCCGATCATCTTAGTAGATAATATCTCTGCAGTGTTTAAGCATTTTGGTGAAAGAAATGTATTTGGAAAAGGTTGCTACTGCATAAGAGGGTAAGGGTAGTGTTGCATCAAACTAGAGGAGAAAGATGAACTGATTAGTTTCTTCACCATTTCCCCCCTACACTTTCTTGTTAACATTTAAAGTGGAAAAAGTCATCTGGTTTGAAAAATGTCATTGGGTTAAAGAAAAAACAACAACCAACCAGAAGGTCTAAGCCAGCATTTACTACATTGTGTGGTGGATGAAATTGTAGGACCTACACAAAAACATTGCTCGGGGGCTGGGCTGGTCTAGGAAGGAGCAGAGGGGAGCTACAGACTGCCCAGGGAGGTGGTGGAGTCATCATCCCTGGAGGTATTCAGAAAATGTGTAGACATGGCACATCAGAACATGATTTAACAGTCATGATAATGTTGGATAGATGGTTGGACATGATGATCTTAGAGGTCTTTTCCAACCTTAATGATTCGGTGATTCCATGCTGTGCTAGGGCTGAATGTGGCACAGTCAGCAGTTCTGGTGTGAAAGCAGCACAGTGTAAATGGCTCCTCCTGCCAAAACTGAAATGCGTTGATTCAGTTCACTGGTTACTAATATGTAAAGGGAGAACCAATGGTTAACTTGATGGGGAAAAGTAAAGCATGTTAGCATGAGCAGGGAATTAATTCGGAATTTGTAAGGAGGGCATTGCAAATGCTGGGATGGTGCACACCTGTCAAAGTGCTCCCCACCATCACTGATGGTGCAGAGGTTACTGCTGTGCAGGGTTCAAAACTAGTGCTTGGATAGAAAATGGGAAGTGTTTTTCTGTGGGGAGAAAAATTCAGAAAGAAACAGGAAAAAGCATGTCCTGTTTTTGACAAAAAATTACACCTTCCCCCCTGCCCTTGGTAAAACCCACAGACCTCTCCAGAACCTGAACTTTCAAGCTTTCTAGTTCCTCTTTGGTTTAAGAAAAACAGTACAACACAAAGTTCCCTCCCCTCCAAACCACCGAAATCTTGACTGAAAATCATGCACAAGTGTTGTTACTGGGTAGTGGGAGATAAGCAGAGTTCTTCTGGGGAATAAATTGATGGGAGACCTGCAGGTGCTCCCTGGAGCTCAGATGCTCTCTGCTGCTCCAATGCCCTGTGTGAGTTTGCTGGGAAGAGGTAGATTAAGTGTCTCGAGTATTTTTTTTTTTCTTAATGCTGGTTGATCCTGTGTAATCTGTATTTTCATCTAATGCCCTTGGTTGGTTGTGCTTCTTGACTGTGCTTGTGTATTTTGGGAACCTAAGAGTGCTCAGCCTGCCTTGGGGTTTTTACCCTCTTCCTCTCAGCTGCGTAACTGGGTAATTCGGTCTGGTTGATAATCCCTGGCCTCAAACTCTTAATGTTTTCCTCCTGATTTAAGGTATCTGCTCTTTTCTCCCTGCAGACATGGACATGCTCCTGAGATGCTGGGTGTGGGTTACAAGTTCCTGAGAAAACCTGGAGTAAATAATTAACGTGGCGTAACACCG
Source organism: Todus mexicanus (assembly GCA_013389965.1). Taxonomy (NCBI): domain Eukaryota; kingdom Metazoa; phylum Chordata; class Aves; order Coraciiformes; family Todidae; genus Todus; species Todus mexicanus. The sequence continues at coordinate 8,889 of WEIS01087253.1, read as the reverse complement.
AGCTCCCCCTCTTCTCTCCCCTCCCTGGGGCTGACTGGTGGCT